>JASDQU010738508.1:47788-60825 GCA_032191745.1 Picea mariana | reverse complement strand
ATTCATAAGGTTGTGACGGATTTTTTTTGAGGTAGCAAAGGAAGTTCGAAGAAGAAAGTCTCAGGATTGCAGAAAACCCTAGATTCTAAGGTATCCATAGGTTACAGTTTAGAAGGGCGCGAATGTACGTGGGATGCAGTGAAGGAAAGAACAAATATCTGTGAGATGTAGAAAATAAGGTCACATATCTGTGAAAAGATAATGAAGGTTTGAATGGATGTTTCTACCAGGTCCCTAGAGTTTGAAAGAAAGTTCACAAGTCAACATTCTACAGGTTCAACTCAGCTACATAAGTTCTAGTATGGTTATTATTTTGTTTTGATGCTTAGATTTAGTTATGATGTTGTGAATTCTTGAGGAATTCTTGGTATGGTTGGTATTGTACTTGGATATGGTATATGTTGATTAGTTGGCTGAGTGAGAAAAACTCGTATGTATGGTACAACATTGTTATGGTTCTTATAGATCACATCCTTGAGCTGATTGCATATGGTTGAGGGATATCCATGTTGTATGGTGATGTATGCATGAGGGACATGCAAAGGCTCTTTGAGATACTTCATTGATGATATGGTACAGATAGTCATATGGTTGATGATATGGTATATGACACAGATTTTACATGGTTGATGCTCTAGTTCATGATTCACTATTCATTGTTGATGTATATTTTGGTTCATGATTGATGTGTGAGATAGTATGTATATTGGTATACACTTGATGCATGGTATGGTACATGTATAGTTGGTTTATGAGTAGATATAGGTTGATGTGACAGTAATAGAGACAGTGACAAAGACAATGACAAAGAAAGAGTGGCAGTGACAGTGGAAGCGACAGAGGCATAGTTTGTGATAGCGACAAGGAGTCTACATTTATATTACAGGGCAGTTGGATGGGGCAAGTAAAGGTGGTTGTATCCACCTTCCAGTTGTAGCCGAAGAACCTAAGGGGTTGTAGCCTCCTTCTGATTGGAACCATAGAATAAGGGAGTTGTTTCTTCCTTCAGGTTAGAGCCTGAGAATAGGGGGTTGGAGCTTCCTTCCAGTTGTAGCTGGATAATCGAAAGTTGGTGCTTCCAATGAATGTTTTCTTTTGATAAATATATAAGAAACACATTCTTTGGTTTTCTCCCAATTGGTTTTCCACGTAAATATTGGTGTATTGTGTATCTATTGTGATGTGATGTTGTTTATGATTATATTGTTGATGATATATTGAATGTTAATGATAAACTACTGAATATTGTTGAAGAATAAACCATGGTTAAAAGTTCTTTAATTTCTCATTACTGATTCACCACCCCCCCCCCTTCTCAATAATCCAATAATTGGTATCATAGTAGGTCCTTCAAGAAGCATTCTAACCACTAGAAGGAGATCATGGATCATGCTAGGATTGGGGTACCAAAGTTTGATGGTGAGAACTATGCCTTTTGGAGAAGAATAATGAAAACTTATATATAAGAACAAGGATTCGATGTTTTCTGATTAGTAGTAGATGGATACAAAGCACCTGTCACTCCCCCGACATATAGAAATGGAAAGAAGCTCGGAGAGAATGATTCAAGGGATAGAAACACTATCGAGAATGGTGTCACTCAAGAGATACATACCAATATTATGCATTGTGGTTACGCAAAATAAATGTGGGATAAACTGAAGACTATCTACGAAGGAGATATGAAAGTCAAGGAAGCTAAACTTCAGATTTTCAGAGCTAAGTTTGAACAATTGAAGATGAATGAAAATGAAAACATAGCAGCCTACTTTTTACGAGTCGAAGAAATAGTAAATAGTGTCAAAGTCCTAGGAGATGAGATAAAGGAAGAGGTCATTGTTAAAAAGGCATTAAGATCTCTACCAGTGAGGTTTGATTCAAAATTTTCAACTTTAGAAGAAAGAGCATACCTATATATAATAACCATGGATGTGTTGCATGGAATACTCATAGCTTATGAGATGAGTACAGAGCAGGACATTCCAGTCACGAAAGAAGCAACATTCAAGGCATCCAGGAATACAAAGAAGAAATATAAACATAAGGAAAATTCATATTGTATTTTCAATGATGATTCAAAGGAAGATGAAGAAATGGCTAGCTTCATTAAAAGTTTGAAACCAGGAACCGACAAATACAAAGGTAAGTTTCCATTGATTTCTTTTAATTGTGATGGTGTTGGTCATTTTTCTAGTAAATGTCCTTATAATAAAAGGAAAATAAATGAAGAAGAAGATGACCCTAAGCAAATTCAAAAGGGTAGAATAAATAAAAAGATTTTTTTAAAGAAAATACTTTTTATCAAGGAAGAGAATTCCTCATCAGATGAATATGACGTCAACAACAGTGATACAGAAAGGGTACTATTCATGGAAATAGAAGACTCATATGAAGAAATCTCCAAAGAAGAATATGAAGAGGAAAAATTCGATTATAGAGAAGAATTGTTGAGTGTCATATAAGTTATCAAAAGAGAAAAGTAGAAAAACAAGTCACTCAAGGAAGAAATAACAAAGAAAGAATAATCTTAGAACTCCAAAGAAGTCAAGAAGACAATCATGAATCTGAAACTCCAGGAAGAAGAAGACAAGAAGATTAAAGAAGCACTCAGAGGGTAGTTAGAAGAAAGAGATGGGACCATTGAAGGCTTGGAAGTTGAGGCAGTCACTCTAAGAAAATATCTTCAAAAGAAGGACATGCAGTAAAACAACACCAGGATATTGGATAATATCATTAAGAGTCAAATACCTTACTATGGAAGATATGGATCAGGATACAATCGGAAACAAACAAACAAAGTTTCAAGCTCCAAAATGACAAAATAAGAAGCAGAACCAGGAAGCTATGCAGAAGCTTCCATAGGTCCCTCGAAAGAAGAAGACATGAAAACTCAATGGAAAGATTATAGAAACAATGCACCACCTAGAAGATTCAGAAGTCAACATCAGCAACAGCCAGAAAGACCTCAAGAAGAAGAAGGATTCAAAAGAGCAACAACATTTAGAATATCTTCCACTCCCATGTATCAAAATATTTTTCTTCCTGTTATTCATGTCATAATTTTGGGCACAAAGTTGTGAATTGTAGATCCAATACCAATAACAGAAGTAACGATGAGAGATATACAAGAAATAGTAAGAAAGATCTCATGAAGAACAGAGTAGAAACTATAGTAGATTCGGATCATTAGGTGATGAGGTAGAATGTTACAAGTGAAACAACTTTGGACATATAGCTAGAGATTACAGACTCATTGGTCCTCCAAGCGAACCAAAGAAGATTATCAATAGTCATTAGCAAGAACCGCAATTCAACACTGAAGAATGAAATCTTGCTCTACAATCTCAACACAAGAAACATGGATGGTATGTTGACAATGGATGCTCAAAGCACATGGCAGGGGATAAAGACAGGTTTATGACATTGAAAAAGGAAACAGATGGATCAATTTCATTTGGGAATGAAAACTCAGCCAAGATTATTGGAAAGGGCACAATCAAGCTCAGAAGTAAGGATTCCACTGCAGAAAATGTTTTATTGGTAAAATACATAAAACACAATATGCTAAGTGTAATTCAAATGTGTGATCAAGGAAACAGACTTGTGTTTGATTCAAAGAAGTCTGATATAAAGAAAGAAGAATCAAGAAAGTTGGTAGCTACAACTGTAAGGGATCCAAGGAACATATATGTTCTAAATGAAATAGGAAAGGAAATATGTTGCTTAGGAAAGGATGAAGAAAGTTGGCTCTGGAATAGAAGAATGGGTCACACAAATTTTCATAATCTTGTCAAAGTCAACAAAAAGGAATAAGTAAGAGAAATTCTTGAGATATTGAAGCCAACAAAACTCCTATGCAAGCATTGTCTACATGGAAAACAGACCAAGAAAAATTTCAAGTCAAAGGAATATTGAACAACAAAACCACTGGAAATTGTACATACTTATTTGGTTGGACTGACAAGAACAAAAGGATTGAAAGGTGAAAAATACCTCATGCTACTAGTTGATGACTACACAAGAATGACTACAGTTTTATTTCTAAACAAGAAGTCAAAAGCATTTGAAAGCTTCAAGACATACAAAGAAATAGTTGAAACTGAGACATAGTTGAAAATCAAGTGTTTGAGATCATGAAATGGAGGATAATTTACATCAAAGGAAAATTACATAAAAGGAATTCATGGAATTCTTCAGCGAGCATGGGATAAAGAGGCAATTCTTAGTAGCCAAGACACCTCAACAAAATGGAGTTGTTGAAAGAAAGAACATAAAAATACAAGAAATGGCCAGAACCATGTTAATGGATTCCAAGTTAACAGATATCTTTTGGGTACAAGCATTGCATACAATAGTTCACATTCAAAACAAACGGATGTTCATAAGTAATAGTGATAAGACTCCATATGAACTATGGAAAGGAAGACCAACAAATGTGAAAAACTTTGGAGTTTTCGGAAGAAAATGTTACATCAAAAGAGAAGATGGAAGAATTGGAAAATTGTATTCTCGAGTCGATAAAAGCATACTAGTTGGATACTCAAGCAAAAGGAAAGCATAAAAATGTTTCAATCTGAGACTCAATAGAATAGTGGAAAGCATCAATGTGATAGTTTATGAGGAAGATGGTCGAAAGATAAAAGAAAGTAGTAAATATTCACTGGAACATGATCATGAAGAAGATTTGAAAGAAGAAGAAGCAAATGAGGAAGAAGAACATTCAGAAGCAAATAAAGAACAACATGATATTCACGTACCTCCAAAGACACCCAACAAACAAGTGCAAAAGAATCATCCATCAGATCATATTATTGGAAATAAAGATGCAGGAGTTGAAACTAGAAGCAGAATCCATTCACCAGAACAACAACATCTAACACTATTATCTACAATTGAGACAAGAAGTTTTGAAGAAGTCAACAAAGATGAAATTTATGTCAAGGCTATGGATTAAGAGTTAGATCAGATAGAGAAGAATGAAACATGGGAACTACTTCCAAGACCAAAGAACAAGAATGTCATTGGTACAAAGTGGGTCTTTAGGAACAAATTAAACGAGGATGGACAAGTTCCCAGGAAAAAATTCAGAAATGTATGCAAAGGATACTATCAAGTTGAAGGTACATATTTTGAAGAGACGTTTTCCCAAGTTTCCAGGATGGAAAGCAATTAGACCAATACTAGCTTATGCATGCTCCAAGAATGTTAAAGTGTATCAAACGGAGGTGAAATCAACATTCCTAAATAGAGATCTAGAACAAGAAGTCTACATTGAGAAGCCAGAAGGATTTTAGTTATCAGAGAAGGAAAGTTATGTTTTTAGATTGAAGAAGGCTTTATATGGTCTCAAACAAGCCCCTAGAGCATGGTATTCGAGACTGGACAAATATTTACAACAATAAGGGTTCAGGAAAGGAAATGCAGACAATAATCTCTACATAAGGATGGATCGAGAAAGTATATTGATTATTGAAGTCTATGTAGATGGAATTATCTTTGGAAGTGACGATGACAAGATGATTCATGAGTTTTCCAAAGACATGCAACACGAGTTTGAGGTGTCCTTGCTTGGTGAGTTAACCTTCTTTTTGGGACTATAGATATGTCAAAGCAACAAAGGTATCTTCATCTCTCAGAAAAAGTACATCAGATAAATGTTGAATAAGTTTGGAATGACAGATTGAAAACCAGTGGGTACTCCTATGCAAACAAGTTGCAAATTAAGTAAGGATGATGATTCCAAGGATGGAGATCAGAGACAGTATAGATCGATGGAAACTTACTTTATGTGACAACTTCTAGACTGGACGTGATGCAAGCAATTGGATAGGTTGCAAGGTTTCAAGAAGCACCAAAGGAATCACATGTTATGTCAATGAAGAGGATATTTAGATACCTCAAAGGTACAAAAGAGTTTGGATTATGGTATCTAAAAGGGAAGGATCTATCTCTTGTTTCCTACACAGATGCAGATTGGGAAAGTTGCATTGATGATAGAAGAAGTATAAGCGGAACAAATTTATTCTTGGGTGAGTTCCTGGTATCATGGTTAAGCAAAAAACAGTCAACATTATCTTTGTCCATAGTAGAGGCATAATACATTGCAGCAATGACTTGTTGTGCGGTTCTTTGGATGAAGAAGACTTTGCAGGATATGCAAGTAAAGTATGATGAGCCCATTTCAATACTTTGTGACAACGCCAACGCCATCAATATTTCAAAGAATCCAGTGATGCACTCTAAGATGAAGCATATTCCAATCAAGTATCACTTCTTATGGGAACAGACTACATAGAAGAACATCAAGCTAGAGTATGTCGAGAAAAAGGAGCATATTGCAGATATCTTCACCAAAACACTTGCAAGGGAACCTTTCAAGTATCTGCAACAAAAACTTGGAGTAGTTTTTGCCCCACAATGGTCCACTCAGCATATAGCTTAACTGGATAGAGGGAGAGAAACATAAGTCTTGAAGAATTTTAAGTAACAAAACGTTTGGATGATTTTCATATATACATCAAATTATTACACAATGAAACACCATGAAGAGAGAGCTAGAAGAGGCTTGTAGATAGAAGGAGCAACCCTAGATGAGGAGTACCCTTTTCCATTGATTTCAAAGATGGGGATATAAAGACTAAGGCATGGAGATATAGAGGCATGTAGTTAGGGGGAGCATGAGCATAAGTATTATCATGCCTAAGTGTTGCCAGCAATGCCAAAGGGCGAGATTGTTGGACAGTTGGTTGTCATTGATGTCAATTGGCGTGATGGGTGTATTTGGAGAAGTCTCCAAAGTGGTCCTCTTATGGCGTATCTCTAAGCATGGGCCTCATGGGAAGATGATTTGAAGAAGTTTACAAGAAACCCTTAAGCACGATTAAGTATACCATAGTTGAATGAGGAATTAGGTCATGACGAATGTAGTAAATGAAGGTAACTCACTCATAGATGGAAAATACTCGTCGAATGAAGGTAAATCACTCATGGATGCACAATACTCATCATACCATTTCGAATGATATGTGTAACACCATGTAGTTCCTCACTTTTAGGGAGATATGGCCTTGTAAAGTCGGAAGCTATGAAGAGTGGACAAGAAGCCCCTAGTTTGTTATAAGTCTTGGTCAAAAGGGTAAATTTGTTGTAATAAGAAAACCCTAGAAGACCTAACTTAAGGAGAGGAGTTACCTAGCACAAGTATATAAACACCTCAAGGATTCATTCAAAAGTACACTCATACACTCATTCATTAATTATCTATCTTGTGAACTAGTGATTTTTTGCTAAGGTCGTGACGAAATTTTTGTGAGGTAGCAAAGCAAGGTCAAAGAAGAAAGTATTGGGGTTACAACAAACCCTATTTTATGAGGTATTAGTGGGTTGCATATCATAAGGGCGTGGATGTACGTAGGTTGTAGTGAAGGAAAGAGCGGGTATCCATGGGATGTATAAGAAAAGGTCGTGTATATGTGAAACGCTAATGAAGGTTTGAATAGATGTTGGCGCCAGGTCCCTAGAGTCTGAAAGCAAGTTCATGGGTCAACATTCTACAAGTTTAGGTCAGCTACATAATTTCTGGTATGGTTATTAGTTTGTTTTGATGCTTGTATTTTCTTATGATGTTGTGAATGCTTGAGGCATTCTTGGTATGGTTTATCTTGTACTTGGATATGGTATATGCTGGTTAGTTGGATGAGTGAGAAACACTCTTATGTATGGTACAACATTGATATGGTTCTTATAGATCACATCCTTGAGTTGATTGTATATGGTTGAGGGATATCCATGTTGTATGGTGTTGTATGCATGAGGGACATGCATAGGCTCTTTGAGATACTTAATTGATGATATGGTACAAATCTGCATATGGTTGATGATATGGTATATGGCATAGATTGTACATGGTCGATGCTCTAGTTCAAGATTCACTATTCATTGTTGATGTATATTTTGGTTCATGGTTGATGTATGAGATAGTATGTATATTGGTATACACTTGATGCATGGTATGGTACATGTATAGTTGGTTGATGAGAAGATATAGGTTGATGTGACACTAATGGAGATAGATTGATAGAGACAGTGACAGAGGTAGAGTGATAGTGACAGTGGCAGTGACAATGACAAAGTTTGTGATAATGAAAGTGAGTCTACATTTATATTATAGGGTAGTTGGACGAGGAAAGGAAAGGTAACCGGTTGTAGCTACCTTCGGGTTTTATCCGGAGAACCTAGTGGGTTGTAGCCTCCTTCTGGTTAGAGCTAGAGAATAAGGGAGTTGTGGCTTCCTTCAGGTTGGAGCCTAAGAATAGAGTGTTGGAGCCTCCTTCTAGTTGTAGCTGGAGAATTGGAAGTTGGTGCTTCCAATGAATGTTTTCTTTTGATAAATATATAAGAAAAGCATTCCATGGTTTTCTCCCATTTGGGTTTCCATGTAAATAATGGTGTATTGTGTATCTATTGTGATGTGATGTTGTTTATGATTATACTGTTGATGATATATTGAATGCTAATGATAAAATTCTGAATATTGTTGAAGAATAAATTGTGGTTAAAAGTTCCATAATTTTTCATTACTGATTCACCCCTCCTCTCAGCAATCCAACACTTACTACAAAGATATAAGAAATTGATTTGTGCTTTTCTCTCGTATGGGTTTCCACATAAAATATATGTGAACGGTGTGTTTGTGTTATGGTTAATTTTGTACATTTCTTATGATTGAATATATGATGACTACTTAAGATGGTAAAAAAAAAGTGGTTAAAATATGTGCAATATCGATTCACCCCCTCCCGCCCCGTCTCAGTATTGTTGAATATTCCAACATACCCATCATTTAATATTATGTATTAGATGTGTTTTTGTTAATTTTTGTTGTGAGTATAAGAAAGAAAACTTGTGATTGGGGAGATGTCCATATAGCACATCCAAACCATGAAGAAGCATCAAAATCCAATAGCAATGGAAATTAATAAAAATAAGAATTATAGAACTTGTTACTAATATCAATGTCAGGAAAGACAATGATGTTTCTATTATAACATTGATTCTCTAATACCTTTTTGTACAGGTAGATGCCCAACGATATAAAGGTATCCTGGTCAATGGTCACAACAATCAAGAATGATATAGGGGGGTAGATTTCAAATCCTCAGGTAGTAATACAGGTGGTCTACTATCTTCACCATCACTATTTGATTTATGTGTGGAAAATCTCCAAAGTAGGTCATGTGCTTCTCAGAAGATTCCATTTAAAACCTTCAATAATTAGGACAAACACTCTTATCTTACCCTTTAATGATGGCTTGTTTTGCCTTCAAGGTTCAATATCCTCTACTACCAACACTAAAGAAACTACATAAAAAATCTCGAAATCAAAGAAAAATATTTATTCCACCCAAACAAATAAGAAAAGTCACTTTTCTATAAGACAACAAAAAGATCTTTTAACCTAAGTACTATTTCCCCAAAGGTTGGTATTTTATAGAGCATATTGATGGCCCATGGGTGTGGGTGTGCAATGTGAATCTCAACCTTGAGGTTTAGGGTCCAACGTGCACAGTCTTGGATTACCAATTTGCATGATGTGATTCTCAACCTTTAATCTTAAGGTTTCAATGTGCATGGTGCAGGATTGTAATTTGCATTATGTGAGTTCCAATGGAGATGGGTTTTTTCTAGCACACCTAAAGACCCATTGTGGGCATAGTCTATGCATATCTCACAGTCTCATCTTGAGGTCTCAATGTCGTAGTATATTCTTATCCGAAGAGTGAGAATCTTGTCTCAAAGTCACAACACTATGGGCGCATTATGTGCTTATCTAAGAGTCTCATCTTGGAGAATCATAGACTCAACCAATTATTGAGAAATTTGAGAGTAGGTATTATTATGCACAAACCAAAAAAGGTGTGAGAGATCTCTATTAAACAAATAAATAGAGCACATATTAATACACAAGAAAATATCAAGATAGAAGAACTATCTTGATCTTCTAGTTGAGATTTAATATCTCAACCTCACACCAATCTAGGAAGCATATAGTTGGATGTGAGAGATTCACTCCAACTAGTTTCAACAACTTCCTAAAGAATAGGAACAACTACATGAGCTTAACAAGCACACCAACACCCCCCATAAGTGAAACATATGGAGTAAGAAAAAATAACATAGATGGGCCCCGACAACGAGGCCTGATAAGGTACCCATGTACAAACTCTCATAAATGGAGAAAAGGAGAAAAACCAGTAGGAAAAAGCTTCTCTCCAAAAGAGAGAAAAATGTCAATGTTGAAAATGGCATTGAAGCTGAAACTAAACAAGATCCCACAAAAATGCATTGAAAATAAAGAGGACAAGGCTTGTGGAAGTTAAAAGCTACAATCAGGAAGTATGACCAAACTCTGAAGAAGAGAACCAAGTAACCTCAAAGAACATGGCTTAATTATGACGTTGAAGAGGATTGGTTGCAGAGGAATGAGAATGGAAAACATTGACAACCACCACATAAGTGCTTTAGAAAATAGGTGCTAGTGAAGAACTAGAACAAAGGCTTCAAACTGAAGCAAACACCATCAACCATCAAAAGATAAATGAGGCTTGTGGAGGCTAAAAACCTACAAACAGGAAGTATGACCAAAACTATAAAGAGGAGCGTCAAGAACCCCAAGCTGCCAATGCCATCAAAGATCTAGTAAAAATCCAAATTTCAAACTTCTCAAGCAAATAGACCGATCCTTTGAAATGAGTCTCGACTCAGAAATCCTGATGAGGTACTCACGTACAATCGACTAAATTATCATAAAATGATTGTCCTTATGGACGCCAATCCATCTCACTGGAATGCATGGCTCACTAGCCACTACAAGCACCGATTCAATATATGAATTAGTGCTATATACAAGGATCACTCTAATGATGTTTGATCTCGATTGAACATTGTGAGCAAAACATAACCCGAGGAATCATTGCACAACACCTCCCCACAATGTTGAACTGAGTGGAAAAGATGATGGAAATGTATGTCACAATTGATGACTAAAGTATGGAGTATGATATAAAGGCAACAAAGACACAAAACAACCTAAGAAAGAAAGACTCCAAAGTGGCAAGCTCCAAGACACTGCAAAACAAGATAGTATATTGAGACAAATGCCTGGTTACACTCCTAAAACTCTCTGCACGAGTGGCATGAAATCCACTACTCAAAGTTGCAGAACAAGATGTACCATAAATAGTCTTCATAGAAAACAATCATAGATATATGTCTTGACAAACAAGGCCATTTTAGGTACCCATTTACAATTGAGGAATCAATGCTCTTAATTTATGCAGTCCATGAGAAAAAAACAAGAATCTCAAAAGGGCATTTAAATGTGTCATGCAACCAATCATTGGAAAGAGAGTGAAAGGCTATTTTCAACGCCTCAAACAAAACATAAGGTGGAGGCCTCATTGAAGAGTTAAGGGAAAAAATTTGCCAATAACCTTAAAAATACAATAAATTGGCAAACAAAATGGGCCAATAAACTAAAAAAAAACACAACCCCTTTAAAATAGCACAGGAAAATCAAACAACAACTTTTTCCCTCTGCTTATAATTTCTCCAAACCTTCCTTCGGGTTCTAAGATCACACAAACCGAGGTGCTAGTCATTGGAGGTCTGCATCCGCTCAACCAACGTTCTGGAGGAGGGATGTGGTCTAAGAGGTAGATATGGTCCTTCCCATGTTACTGTTTGGTCCCAAATTAGGGTGTGGACCACCATAAGGCAGTCCTGCGGTCCCAGGTTGTGGACGAATAAGAGAGCAAGGTTTTATTGTATTTCCAAATGATGGAGGACTAGTAGCCGACATACCAAATGGTGGAGAAGTTGGTTGTGGTGCACGAACTGTATCTAAGAAAGGAATGCCCAGAAATAGCACCCTCCATTAGCCAACACATAAATCGCTCATTAAAAATTCGAACATTATCATTTACAGTTGAACCAATTTTATGTTTATTGTTCATTTTCTTCGTCTCTACTATCTTCTTTCATGTCTGCTCTTTGAAGTTGTAAGCAAAAGTGGTCCTTTCAGACCTCTGCCACAGGACAAGCTTGTAGACACATTTTTTCGATCAAAGGTGATCCCAAAATGGGAAAGGAGGCAAATTAGGGCCGAGTCTGCATTACCAAGTCCAAATTAATTGACATGATAACAATGCACGCTGACCATAAAGATACGTGCCAATAGGCAGTCATTTAAAATATGAAACCCAAAATCCTTGGTTTGCACCATCTGAACACATCCATGCTTCACATCATGGAACACATTCACTAAGGGTTGTAACAAAAAAAGGCCCACAAAAATCCTCGTATGGAAAATATAGGAATTATTGAAGGCGGCACATAATTTCCCACACTAAAAAAGATCATTTGTATTCTGCAGGAAAAGATTGTGCACATCTCTACACAAAAAAATGTAGAGATTGGTCGGTAACTATGATAGATAGATCAATTGTCTAGAGATTTACCAGAGATGGAGGGATCAATCGCTTAGCCAATTGGAGTTGAGAGGTAGCTTCTTCAACCTCGTGAGATTTCCAAACAACAATGGAATGGAGTTGGTGATTTGTTTCAAACCTCGAAGATCTAAAAATTGTTGTATTGCGCTTCTGCGAAGTCGAAATAACCTCCAACGCCGACTCCACACCTTCATTCACACCAACTGCAATAATATTAGTGGTTCCCTGCTCAATCACTCATGAATTACTCATTTGCGAATTAGTTGTTCGCTGGTCCAAAATGCCCATTCATGCCCCCCACACGTTTTTTTTTTACTCTTAAATTATGCTTTGATTTTGTAAACCAAAGTGAGGTTATGAAATCAAGTTGTCTTTAGTATTTAATTCGTGTCATGAATGGTGTGCTATTTTAGTATTTAATTCATGTCATAGATTGTGTGCTGTTGGAAAGACATGGCTGTTGAAATAAACCGAATTCTTACATGACTTACATAAATAATATTGGTTCCGTTCCAACAATACATGTGT
>JASDQU010738507.1:298670-328227 GCA_032191745.1 Picea mariana | reverse complement strand
CTCAAAATAACACAGCGGCGGAACCAAGAAACTGCAATAAAGGCTTTGCGTCTGCATGGCTTCTGACAACACGGAGCTGCGATCTTTGAATGGTCGTGCAACTTATGGCAGACGCAATCAGCCTTCTGACAATTCATTCGGCGAATCGACGTGCTTTCAATTCGTTACAGGACGTACCCATTATGGCGGAGACGATGTCTAACCACCGCCAACCACTTCAATAACTGCTTCTTGGGATTGGAGAAGGTTAGGCCAACTCAGCATCTCAGGATGGGGAAGACTTCCTATGCTGCCATTTGGAACAACTGACAAGCTTGAGGGACGGACATGGGATATGGTGGGAGTGAAGGCATTGAGGGGGCACGTGGAAGAAGTGGACAGGGGCGAGAGCAATGACAGAAAGGGGGCTATGCGGGCCAGAGAGGAGGAGTGGATAAGTGACACGTGGTAATAAGGGATAGTGGGTAGAGGGTGAGCGAAGTGACGGGAGGAGGGTCCACCATGGCTAAACACAGGGCAGCTGAGGAGAGCGTGGTTGCACGAGCGCCGTTGATCCGAGCGCGATGATCGTGGCCACTGGGAGCTGCATCAATAATTCCAGACCCCCACCCTCAGCTTAAAGGGAGAAAGACGGGGGGGGTCCGGAATGACCTTTATCATCGTTGATCCAGGCACGCTTATCTGGGCCGTTGGAGAGATGCGCCCCTGATTCCGGACCCCCCCCCACTGCTTAAAGGTCGGAAGGCAAGGAGGGTCCGGAATTTGCTGTGCGCCATTGATCCGGGCGCGCTCATCTTGACCGCCCGATCTCGCTTACTGTTTACCACGGGCGTCATGTCGCCCAAAACCTTGGACAAGTGGGTTTTAACCCATTCATTTGATTTCTGACCCCCTTAGAAAGAAATATCGCTAACAAGACCCACAAATGATATCTAAATCATCAGATCTCCTATAATTATAGGACCCTAACATTACAAATGTCATAATTATGGACACATAGCTAGTAATCGTAGAAGCATGATCGATACTTCCATGAAATAGAACACTGATATCAGATATAAGAAAGTATGGATAAGAAAACATGAAGAACACGTGAACAAATACTAGGTCCCAGAGATCGCAAGATTGGCAATAAAACGAGATGAAGAAAATTCTACAGATAAAAAGAAAGATGTCAGATACAGAAAGTTTTGGAAAATAACTGAAAGAAAAGAAGGACAGGTAAATAAGGAACAGGTTGAAGAGATTGTTCTTTCATGCATTGTAGTGAAAGATGAATCCACAGACATAAAGAAAGAAGTCAGAGATCAGAGAGATGATGAATCTACCAATGAAGATGATGATGAATATACATTAGAACAAGAATTGTTATGAGCCATCTGACTTAGAGACTCCTAGGTAATATGAGTATTAGACAGGGGAGTCTATGTGATAGCTGTGATAGACTAAAGAACCATCCTTCGAGCAACTTACATAGTTTGAGAAGACATATCTAGAGCAGTCAGTTAGCATAAGTACAATTTGATGGATTAATCAAGACTTCATGAAAGTATAGTGATAAATGGGTCAACATTATGGACAATTGCGCAAGTAGAGTCTTGGACAGTATGGACGAGAGCATGAATCCATAGATTGGTTCAAAGAGTGGTTCAGAGACCAAGGAACATTATCCTAATGGATGATAATTACACAGGAAATGGCTCGAACAATGCTAATGGATTCCAAATTGACAGATATTTTTTGGACACATGTAGTGCATACAACAGTTCACATTCAAAACAGATTAATGCTCAGAAACAACAATGACAAAACTCCCTACGATCTATGGAAAGGAAGCGCAAACAACAATCTCTACATCAAGGTAACTCAAGGTAGTATTTTATTAATTTAAATTTATGTTGATGATATTGTTTTTGGAAGTACTAATGATAGGTTAAGCCATAAATTTGAAAAGGATATGCATAATGAATTTGAAATGTCATTACTTGGAGAACTATCCTTCTTTTTGGGTCTTCAGATATGTCAAAGAAACCAAGGAATTTTTATTTCTCAAACTAAGTATATCAGAGAAATGCTAAAGAGGTTCAGAATGGAAGATTGCAAACTAGTTACCACTCCTATGCAAACAAGTTGCAAATTAAGCAAAGATGATGATTCAAAGTCTACAGATCAGAGGGAATACAAGTCAATGATTGGTATGTTACTATATGTGACAACATCCAGACCAGATGTAATGCAGGTAGTTGGATAGGTGGCATGATTTCAAGCAACACCAAAGGAATCACATGTATTAGCAGTAAAGAGAATTTTTAGATATCTCAAAGGAACAAAATAGTTTGGATTATGGTATCCAAAAGGAAAGGATCTATCACTTATTGCCTACACAGATGCAGATTGGGCAGGTTGCATTGATGACCGATGAAGCACCAATGGAGACGAGTTCTACTTGGGTGAGTTTTTAGTATCATGGATAAGTAAGAAATAATCATCAATATCCTTATCTACAACCGAGGCAGAGTATATTGCAGAAACAAGATGTCGTACATAGGTTCTATGGATGAAACAAGCTTTGACAGATATACAGGTTGAGTATGATGAGCCCATTCCAATCTATTGTGATAATACAAGTGCCATCAGTATCGCAAAGAACCTTGTGATGCACTCCAAGATGAAGCACATCCCAATCAAGTATCACTTTATACGGGAACAAGTTGTAGAGAAGAACATCAGATTTGAATATGTGGGAAGAAAAGAACAAGTGGCAAACATCTTTACAAAACCGCTTCCACGGGAAGCCTTTTAGTATCTTCGCCAGAGACTAGGAGTAATTTCTACTCCAAAATGAATTATTTTGAATGCTTATCTTATATGTCTTATATGTACATGAGGAAGCACCATAAATATGATAATTCATGTTGGGAGATCAGTTTCAGGAAGAGTTATGCTAGGGGGAGCAACCCCAGATGGAAAGATACCTTTTCCATTGATGACAAATGGGGAGAGATTTATCATATGCAAATTTAAATTCTTGGAGAGAGAGCATAGAGGCATGTTTCCAAGGGGAGTGATTGTCACAAGGGAAGAATAAGTGATATGAATTCAAAGTGTTACCCTTTGTCAAAGGGGGAGATATTATTCATATGAAGGGAGAGAGAGTAATCAAAGGCTTATAAACACAAATAAAAATTAAAGACATGTAGACAGGGGGGACAGCCCCAAAGGGAGATACCCTTTTCCATTGATGTCAAAGGGGGAGAGATAGAAACAATGATGAGGAGTATAAGCATGAATGTTATCATGACTAAGTATTGCCATCAATTCCAAAGGGGGATATTATTATACAATTGGCTTAGGTTGATGGAAAATTGTTATGGATTGTTGGTTTTCATTGATGTCAATTATTGGAGAGTGATATTGTAGATTGATGTCAACCCTTGGAGAAAGTTCGGTAGCGAATTCCATTAGCACAAAGGTTTGGACAATGGACCCAAAGTTGTTTCATGTATAATGGTATGCGTTTTAACATATTTGAAGGTAAGACTATTATATATGGATAGTACATGTCATTCCATTTTCGATGGTATGTGGAACGTCACATAAATCCTCACGGTTAGAGAGTTATGGCCATGATAAGTTGGAGAATCGAGGTTTGGGTAATGGACCCAAGTTTGTTTGATGGATAATGGTGTGATTTTTGATATATTTTGTAATATCCCTTGGCCAAACCCAATTGTAAATGTAATATAAATGTACTTAAGTTGGTGAGTTGTTTTGAACTCATTTGGTAATGCACATCATGTGCCATAGTGCACGCATGAACTGCATAGTAAAATGATGTAATATGCACATTCTAGGATTCTGCACATAGTAACTAAGGTGTGCGCAGTATGGAGGACAACAAGCCTCGTGTATATGATATGTGTTATAGGTTGGTGAGCCTGTTATTATAAACTGGGATGATTATGTTTTGGTATTAGGCTGGAACGCCTAGATGTCAAAGGGAAATGCACCTACTTTGTACATGACTCATGATTAATATTAAATACATCGATGTGCGTAGACCGGCCACAATAAAAGAGATGGGGGACTGAACTTCACCAATTAGGGAAAGGGAGGGCCAAAATTCAAGGGAATATTATATTAATATTTCCTAAAGCATAATGTATGGATAATTATTTTATCCTAAGTTCTAAAGTTGGGGACAAGTGGACCAAAATAACTTCTGATATTACAAGTGTCAATTTGGAGACATGCATTCATATCATGGGGGAAATTAGCTCATTTGGTGAATTTGGAGGGGATACCTTACCAACAGCCCGACCATCATTCGCACAATGACTTCCATGAAGAGTTCACAGTGATTTTTCCACTCAGTTATCCAGTCAATGATTCCATGACCATTTTCACTCATGAATTCCGTTATCCTTGAGACAACCATATCATCATTCTGGAGCCTGTTCCCATAGCCCTTTTTAGTTGGTGTACCTAGTTAGCTTGGAGAAGGATTGAAGAAGAGGGTTGTCAGGCCCGTGAGAAATTCTCTGAGTGAGAGAATTTCTAGAGATTGATTCCTGAAGGTGCTAAACTACAACTACAACGCTCTGAGACTTCCAGACTGGCCTATTGTTGAAGCCCTGGAAGGGAAGTGGGGCATTCGAGGGACTGTTGAGCAAAGAAGTGGCACACTTCCTTGGATGGGACAGGCATGTGGAGAATGAGAGGTTGTAGGATGTTAGTTGAGTGAGTACCTGAGACATAGTATTTCTTGTTTCCCATGAGCCTTATCCTAGATAGGAACCCTTTTTCCTAGGTGGAGTTCAGTCCTAGCTCGAGGGTGACTCACTGTTGAGAGTGATGAACAATGCAATCTATGGTTGGGAGGTTCATGGATAGTATGTACATAGTTGGTGACAATATTTCTAAGATAAGTACCAATTGTATGATAAAATGATATGTTGCTTTGTTATTTACATGCCTATGTTACAATTTATCATATATGTGATTATAATTGTCTGTATGTTTATGCGTAAATCCCTGTAGATGCTACATATTTGTAGTTACTATTATTTCAATATAAAATTCTTATGTTACAGAAAGTAATTGTTTGTTTATGTTTATATGTAAATCTTCCGCAAGAGTGTTGTATGTATATGTTTTAGATGCATGCAGTTTAAAGAGTAAATTTATGTGGCATAGCTCAGTTGACTACTAGGTATGTTACCATATGTTCCGCGGTAAGGGAATGAAAAATTTCCCTAGAGTAGCATGGTCTGGCCTTAAAAGGCTGGGAATGTTATCGAATGGTGTCAGAGCACGAGAGGTTGCTCTGGAGTGGCGTACCCCGTCTTGCGGGTGGCTAGGGGAACGTTACATATTGGTATCAGAGCTTCAGTTCAACATTGATCTTGGATGGGCTAGAGGGGTTCAATTGAAGCGAATATTCAAAAAAGAGTAACTTCGAGGTGACCAAAAATTGGAGTCATAGAGTATCCATGAAAAAGGTTGTCGTGTTGACGCGCGCAGTAAATTTTGGCACCGCACGGAAAAATGTTGGCATGCCAATGGGCACAGTAAATTGTGGCACTGCGCAGAAGATCATTATGTGCGGATGCACATGCTGAATGTATCCTTGCATGGTGAGCATACAGATAGTATTGTGCACATGGGGTGCACAAGTATTTCTTAACGTAGAGGAGTTTTGTTGGTACGTGGATAAGTATGAGTATAAGTTGTTTTGCGACGGTGTATTCAGTAGTGTGCGCAGATAATTGGGCGCTATGGAATATGTTAAACTTGACATGGTGCATGCATAGGAAGAAATGCATGTGGAATATACCAAAACTGTGCACAGTGAATATTGACGCACAACGCAAGAGTAGTGCCCGTAAGTTGTCGGTGCGACAAAGAAGAAATGCATAGTAGATTTAGGTGCACGAAAAATAATTTTACCTTGTGATATCACTATGCACGTGTTGATGGGCGAAATCGAACGTCCTTCAACTGAGAGAGTGGAACCGATCCGGGGTTGTCTAATAACCCAAACCATTTGGAATGAACCACCCTAACGGGTTTAGCGGCTCCGTTAGCCAATCTAAGGTCCTAAGAAAACAAAAAAAACTAATCTAAACTAACTAATCTAACTAAAACAAACTAATAAAACAAACTAAACTAATCTAACTAAAACAAACTAATAAACAAATCTAATTAAAACTAACTACTAAACAAACTAACTAAAACTATTTAACAAAAAAAACTAAACTAATCTAACTTTATATATAATCTACTAATTACTACTATTCTAACTCTAGTTAACTATCTATCTAACTACTAACTGCAATATAACTTATTCACAAAATATACAATATTGACAATTTACAGATTTAATTAAAACCTGAAAAACTCATTTGGATTCTGCCCTAAGACAGTAAAAGATATTTTTTGATTTTTATAGTTTTATGAACAAGAAGTAAAACAGAAAGATATGCTAGACTAAATCACTGACCTGAACTACAAATATATCAAATCAAATCAACGAAAATAATCACAAGCTAACCTGGAAATACGCTCCAGATTTGTCCTGTGTATGATGACTGTATCAGTAGATCGGAGGAAGGAAACTCGCACCGAATAATCCAGAAGCTTCTCGTAAATGATAGCTGCAATGCTCTTTGAGTTTATTTACAGGACAAACAAGACATAAAAATCATAACAATTATGTGATTTATAAATCTCTGCAATTAAGTAAACCTGTTATGCAAAAACTTATACTTAATAATTCAATTGATGAAGAAGAGAAATCTGACATTCACAAACTGAATCAAGTAATTGCTATTTTTTTTAAATACTGGAAGAAATCAGATATGGATTATATTAATTAAATCATATCATTTGCAAAATACTAAGATAGCTAAAGTAGTCATTAACCAAATGCAAATTGATACACATAAACATGAAACAAAAGAGTGATATTATGAAAGTTAAAGCTGTAGCAGAACATCAATTTCTGTCTCAGTCTGTATTAGATATCCATAATCCTGGTTCTCCCACAAGCAAGGATGATCCTTATTACAAAAAATAATAAGTATTTAAAGGTTTTCCACAGGGTAAAACCTCCCTGTGGAAGTTATAGAACTGTTTACATGAAATCTGGGAGATCTCCCAAAGTTGTCTAAACTAGGAAACTAAAATAAAACTAAAATATCCAAATATCCTCTAAACTGTCCATCAAATCCCATGCAATTCGAATTCACCTGAAAAGGACCAAAAATGAACAAATTAGAAGGATCTTTTATTAATAAATGATAGAAAATGTAATTCTACAAACTAGCTACAGAATCCTCTGATTCTGTAGCTAGTCTAAATAAAGATACAGAATCAGAATTGAAATTAATTGAAAATCTTTGAAGGAGATTTAATTCAATTATCATTTAACAGCCATTTGAAAATGATTTATTTAATTGGAGATTGATAAACCATTTGAAATCAAAACAGAATCATAAAATCATTCAACTCTGTTCGTTTAATTAGCACAGAATCGGGTCTAGAAGAATCATAATCAAACAGTCAAGAAACTGTTTGATATCCAATGCAATCAATAAAAACAAATCTAATGCATTTGTTATGCCATTATACCAACAAGAGATATGATCAAATCGAATTGAATTGTTTACAATTCGTTGTGATGACATAGCAAACGAAAACGTAACAAGGTGTATCATAGTGCGTACGAGATACCCGATCATTCATTTTTGCAAACTGGGGCAAGCAAGATCGATTACATTCAAACGAATCATAACCGAATTTGGTAACAAAAAATAACACAGTCAATCAATTCGTTTCATAACCAATCGAATCCAACAGTTGTGAAATATTTTGATATCTATTGAAACGATTATAATCAAAACAAATGGCAAGCAACCATTACGCTGCCCTGTCAACAGGAAATATGACTTCGATAAGATCATTCCAATCGTTATGACTGAGTTGACACAGCAAACAGTTCATGTCATGAATAGATCAATTCAAATTCGGCGCAAAAATCAATTTAAAATAAGATCATAACAAGCTTGATTGACTGGCAGTAGAATTCATAATTTGTTATGGCCAATTGGGCAAACAAGGTTGATCGACTTTGATCAAAACAAAATCGTTCCAATCAACGAATCAATTGGCTGAGGTTTAGCATAGTTGTCACGAATCGAATCCATTCCATGATTTGGGCACACCTGTACAGACTTAAATGAACATATTGTTTTTATAAAAGCAGAGTAGTTTGTTTCCCAAATTAAAATCGAACAGAGAAATATCTCAATTTTTAACATTGTAAGATAGAGCATATCGTAACAACCAACTCAATCAAATTGTTTACCAACCATAGCATATAGATCATAACAAAATCAAATCCAAACCCGATTGTGTTCTAAACTGAGTATGAAAAATTTCCTTTTCAAATCGGATACAACCCAATTCAGTCGAAGACACACTATTAATAAGGAAAACCAATCAATCAAATTCAAACGAGGACCACTCAAATCCAGTCAAAATCTATCGATTTCTATACTGGGAATGATTAGATCGTATATCGGATCGAAACTTTTTTAAAACTATATATAGTATACACACAATTATAACAGAGCCATTCAATATGTAAACAGAACCATTTAAAAACTAAATTCAAACCATTACATCAACCTAGATTATTTATAAAAACAAAACAATGTCAAAACCATACCTATGTAGCGACGAGGCTGCTTGATTATTCCAGCTTGGAATTTACAACAGTTGTGGTTGATTCCACGTTTTTGAACAGGATGGAGCCAGTTGTCTTTTTCTTTTTATCTGTTGCTTGGAGCTTGGCTTTTTGACTGGTTAGCAGAGCAATCTGATCTTCCAGTGATTGAATCTTTGATTGGAGTATAGGAACATCAATATAATATTGTTCTAACCATGAATTTCATTGGTCATAGGGTGACTGTGTGGGTTTCGAGGGTTTGGGCAAATGACCAAGGGTTTCACGAGGAAATTTAATACCCGGGTAGTTAGGATCGTCCTTTAGGCAGGGGGGTAGGTTTGATACAAAATCATAAGGGGGTTCGGGACATAAACCTTGCGAGTAGGGGTACTCGTTGGCCATAAAATGCTCAATATCAGAATCGAAATCCTCACTCAGAACTATAGGGTTAGACTCAGCAAAGGGTTTTGGTTTGTTTCTGGCCATTCTCGAAATGAGTCGGGCATTCCTTTTCCCTTTGGCATTAGCCGTAAGGTTTGCCCTGGGATTTTTTCTCATAGGCTTCTTAATGGCTTCTACACTCTTAGTTACAGTGTCGGGTAAGTCACCACCAGGGTTGGCTGAGGGTTTAGGCAGTAGGAGGTGTAAGGGTACAGGCGGCTCAGGATTGGTTTCAATTACCACGGGTTTATCAACCTGTACAAGGTCGGTTTCTTCAAATCCATTACGGGCGATGAAAGCCTTCCAACTATCACCAAGAAAACTCAAATGATAAACAACGATGAGCTTAATAAGCCCATGGTGGAACAGGTTGTTGTCAGCCTTGTGCCTCTTAAACTTTTTAGACATTTTATACAGGGTCCGATGAAAGTAGAAAGCCATGTTTAGAGGATACCCTATAAAAATCATCAGCAGATGCAGGTGGTAAAGGAACACAAGTCTGTGTCAACCTTCACAGGTCACGAACTGCTTGACTAGCATTAATAAATCGTGCCATCGTGGTTTGAGCATAGATATTGGCATCCCTCTGTCACAAGAGGTGACTTTGCACGATAGAAACAACAATTTCCACGACACTTCCTCGACCTTGCAATTCTTAAACCAGCGCTATCCCGAAGTAGGTAACCCCATGGCTGAGCTGATAAACTGTTCATCAATCTCTAACTGTATGTCGCCTACCTTGGCTTGACAGCCATCGAAGGTCATGGCAAACTGTCATGCTACACAAAGGTTAAAAGCTCGAAGGTAAGCCATCCACTGTCTTCCAAATCTTGGCGAGCATTGTCAAACATCAACAGGGCTTGACTGCCATTGGGCTCAACTCGCACGACTGGTGCCATGGAGCCGAACACATGGTAGGGGAAGGGTTTGGATTCACCAACACACACAGGAGCAGAGCTACCTGAGCCAAAAACAATGAATGGGCAGAAAGGGATAAGCATAAATGCGAGCATGCGAAGGTGGTGGAGTCTGCCATGCAAAATATTGATTATCCAAGTACAACCGCCAATTTCCATAGTTGTTCACTCCATAATAATAGTTCAGCCATTAATTCATGTGTACAACCAATAAAATCAAATGTGTATACCAATGCGCGCAAACGTTATACCATAATGTTCAAACGTCCGACATATAAATCAAAACCCAAAATCAACTATGCACCAATGTATATAATCAAAAGTTTAACCAAGGTGCCAAGCGGTATTCATATAGTTGACAAGCCAATAAGTTATGAAAAGATTAACATAAGGATTATATCATATATATATATATATAATTTAATCATAACCCCTATGCATTTTCATAGAATCAATGATCAGGAAAGTCATATAGAGTGCAAATCCAAAGGCTAAATGCCTTACAAACTCAATAAGACCAAGTTATACAATCAATCGAAGTATGAGAACCGATTAGAGGATTTTTCCAATTGTATAATGATCAATAAAAGGTAAGCGCAATAGGCGTAATGACATAAAATATATTGGAAGTTCAGATAATGATCGAAAAACAACTTTGAAAGGAGAAGTTTTCACGCTTACAATCGTGAAAACTTAACAAAGACAAATGTGCAAATGTCGCAAAAAATGAAAATGTCGTCTATTTGAAAATTGTGACAAAACTTGATGCTTGCAAGACATAGGTGTAGCCAGCTTACAGGATCATAAAAAAAAATGAATTGGTTGCCAACAATGGCGACACACTGGAAGAAGCAGTTATCTCTGCAAAAGGTACAAATTCAGATTAAGACAGCAAAGATAATTTCAACTCAAAAATAACAACCAGAAAATCGAACAAACATCATCATTAATCACATTTTCCAGCAGTGTTTTAAAAGATGAAAACCAATAAAAGTATTAAGATCAGCAAGTCACGATATTAAAGATAAAATCTCCAATACTGTTGGCATAGCCACTGCTTCCAGCAGGTGTCCATAGCCTCGACAGGGTTGCCATTTAACCCACTCTGACATCTGTATCTTGTCAAGAAGTTCTGGATCAAGATAAAGGACATTAAAGAGTTTTCTCTTCGTTTTGCAAATTTTCATGTACCCGACATTGCTTCACTGCCAGCGAGTCTGTTCAGTACCCCGACAAAGTTGTCTTGGTGTCATGCATGCATTTACCCGCTGCCAGCAGACCTGTTCATCATCTCGACGGGTTTACAAGCATTTCCCACAGCTCTTATTAATAAAAAAAAATTGTTTTTCTTTCATAAATGTATGGCTGAGCGGGTGACGCTGAAAATCTTGATATTTTAACATATTTTTTTCAGAACTCATTAGAATTTTTTTTTTTAGCACTGTCCTTTATTTAGCTCCAGATATGTTTTATTTATAAAAACAACTTCCTATGACAGGGAGACATCTTTTGAGTCATTCCTTTACGGAAAAGGGACAGCGTAAAAAGATAATAGATGATCATGACAAGCTTTGCTCAGAGATTGAAATAAGTAAACTTCTTTCAAACAACAAAATTTTCCAACAAAGATATCAATTTCAGCAATATATCATTGATGTTTGTACAAATTTTTCAGAAGTTATTTCAGCGAAGAAATTTTTCTATCGTCTTTGTCTGAATAGCTCAGTGTACAGGCATGTATATTTTTCAAAAAAACACAAACTGATAAATTCAAATCAAAATCAAAACAAAAAGCAAACGAAAGTGCAAACAAAAATGAAATATTTACATAATATACAAAGGTAGTTATTAAGCAAAGTATCTTTTCAGGGATTGGCCATTCACCGGATAGGTGTCAAGCTGCCCTTCAAGATTCTGCAATCGAAAGGAACTAGGACCCAACTTTTCAGTAATTAAAAATAGTCCAAGCCATAAATTTTGAAATTTTGTGTGCTCACCCTTTCCTTCATGTGGTTTGTCCCATTTTCAGATGAGATCACCTACTTCAAAATTCCTATCAGAAGCAGAATTAGAATCGAACCAGCTTTTAATCAATTGTTGATGTTGATCTAACTTATGCTTAGCTTGGGCTCTTACTTCTTCTAGCTTCATCAAAGCGTTAACTTGGTTTTCTAAAGGGGGACAATCTTCTTCTTAGACTTTTTGTGAAAACTGAAGCGAGGGAAGAAGAATGTGAGGTGGAAAAATTACTTCTCTGCCATAAACAAGAAAAAAGGGGGAGTTACCTATAGCAGCTTTTGGCGTTACCCTATCATCCCATAGTGCGTTCAGCAGCGCATTGTGCCAATTCTTGTGATTTTCAACCACCGTTCTCTTGATAATTTTAATCAAGTTCTTGTTTGTTGATTCTGCTAATCCATTGCCCTGGGGGTAGTAACTAGTAGAATACTTCAGCTTAATTCCTTTCTCCAAAGCAAACTCACTCATCTCTAGAGAAGAAAAGTATGAAGCGTTGTCAAAGACTAGACAGTCAGGGATGCCGAAACGAGTAATAATATTCGAGTTTAGAAAAGCGATTACCTGACTGGTGTTGACAGTTCTTAGCGCAGCAGATTCAAACCATCGAGTAAAGTAATCTGTGGTTGTCACAATATACTTGTGCTATTGTGAGGACAGAGGGTTAATTGGACCTATGATATCAAGGCCCCATTGCTGGAAAGGAGAATCTACTGAAACGGGTTGCAAGGGAAAGGCTGGTTTTTGTAACCGCCATGATGCTTTCTGACAGATGCTACATTTACGACACAAGGCATGGGCATCCCTAAAAAGCATGGGCTAGTAGTAACCAGCTCTTAAAACCTTATGAGCAGTGGTGTCACCACCGAAGTGACCACCAGCTTCTCCTGCATGCAACTCGAGCAAGACTTTTTCTGCTTCGTCTTTCTCGAGACAGAGCATCAGTATGCCGTCAAAATTCTGACGAAACAGTACACCGTTAACTAGATGAAAGGAGGAAAACTTTAGTCTTAATGCTCTTCTCTTGGTGGGGTCAAGGTGATGGGGTGATGACCCATGTTCAAGACAGAATATAATATCGTTGTACCAGGGACTAACGAGGTTTTGTGCGCAACAAATCAAACTTTGATTGCTTTGTCCTAGGTTTGACGTATCATTATCTTCTTTCTGTCCTGTTTCTGAATCAACAACCAATTTACACAACCCTTGGCCTCTCACGATCTGAGCTGGGGTGATCTCTAAGTCATACTTTTGCAAGGAGGTGACCCAATTAGCTCTCTTCTCTCCTAACTCCTTCTACACCAACAAGTTCCTTACGATAGGGTAGGGGACAATGACTTTTGTCCTTGACTTCAAAAGATAGGACCGAAAATGTTTAACTGCTTTGAAAACAGCGTAGGCTTGCCGATCAACCGCTGGGTAGTTAAGTTCATCACCTTTGAAAGTAGAGCTCATAAAGGCGATGGGTACTTCATTGTTATCAGCATTCTTCTAAGTTAGGACAGCGGCATAGGAACGATCAGAGGCCAAAATATAGAGTGTAAAATCTTGAGAGAAGTCAGAGCTCACGAGAGACGGAGCGTCTATTATGGCCTTCTTTATGGCATTAAAAGCTTGATTTTATATGGGTCCCCAGTGATATTGGGTGTCTTTCTTAATCAAGTTCTGTAGAGGCCTGACCATCTCGGAGAAACTGGGGACGAATCTCCTCAGGAAGTTAATCTGGCCTAAGAAAGACTACATGGATTTTTGGATGTAGGAGGGGGAATTTTAGCGATGACTTGAGTCCTTTCGGGGTCAATAATCATCCCATCACTAGACACAATGAATCCTAGGAGTTTACCTTGTTCTACTGCAAATATGGACTTTTTGGGGTTCAAGGAGATGCTACATTTATGACATCGTAGCAGAACGGCTCGTAAGTGAGCTAGATGATCGTCTTTGTTTTTAGAATAAACGGTCACATCATCTAAGTAAACTACGACGGAGTGATTGATTAAGCCTCTAAAAGCAATGTCCATTGCTTTCTAAAAGTAGCACTAGCATTAATCAATCCAAAGGGCATTTTGCGATAATCATAAGTGCCCCACAGAGTACGGAAGATAGTTTTGAGTTGGTCTGGTAGAGACATCAAGACTTGGTTGTATCTAGAGAAACCATCCAATAAAGATAGCCTCTCGGAACCAGATACTTGTTGAAGGATCTGTTCCATGGGTGGGACAGGATAGTGTCTTTGTCAGACGCTCTATTGAGGTTTCGGAAGTCGACGCAAAGTCAGATTTCCCCATTTTTCTTCTGAATTAGGACAAGGTTGGACACCCATTGAGTGTGCCTAAGAGGAAAAATTATTTTAGCACTTAGGATTTTATTCAATTCTTTTTGAACGGTCGGTTCTAGTTTAGGGTGCATCTTCCTCAGTTTCTGTTGGAAGGGTAAGGTTTGGGGCTTCATCGGGATGACATGTTGTATGATATTAGGGTCGAACGTATTAAGATCATCATACGTCCATGCAAAGACATCCTTAAATTCTTTAAATAATTTAGCAAAAGCAGCTTTTTCTTGTCTAGAACATCCCAAGCCTAAGTTAATGCACTGAGGATTTTCACTAGTTCCTAAGTTCACTTTTTCATAAGACAACGAGGAACTATTGGTTTTACAATTGACCGTCTTTTTAAATTTATCTTCAAAATCATAAAACTTCTCTAATTTAACTATGGATTTGGGTATGGAATTTACCATGTCCGACAGAGCTTCAGGAGATTTCGGATCAGGTATTACCGTAAAATCATGCAAATTGTCGTCGTGCGTGCGTTCATCTATCACTGCGCCTTGAAAGGTTTCTTCCATGTGCAGAAAGTTAATGATCTGCTGATCATCGTCAAATACTCTCCAATTTGTGATATTGTCAGGAACAAATGGTCGAAACAATAGCTCGATGGAGAATGCGTCTGGGGACAAGCCTTCTGCAAAAAGAAGTTTAGAGGCTACATTAGCTAATAGATCTGCTTCAGCATTATTTAATCTAGGAATGGAATTTATATTGAAAGAAGAAAATTTATTCATTAAACTCCATACCTCAGACTGGTAACTTTTGAGATGTGGGGAAAGACAGTGTATAGAATCTCTTACCTGTCTAACCATTATTTCAGAGTCGCCAAATACAGCCAGGTTTTGAATATTCATATCCAGAGATTTTCTGAGACCTTATAGTAAAGCCTCATATTCTGCAGTATTGTTAGTACATTCAAATTCTAATCTACAAGCCATTAATGTCTTGTTACCTGCCGGATCGATAATGATGCAGCCTGCACCATCTCCTTATTTAGACTTAGAACCATCGAAATATAGAGACCAAATTTGATTTCCATCGAGCACATGGAACTGTTGCATAGAAGTTGTTGGTTGCATATATGCTACGATCTCGGACTACTGTTCCGGATTGATGATAGGTGAAACCTTGGCCATGAAATTGCCGAAGAAGGTGTCCATCCCTTGGACTTCGGGTGAATCAGCAGAAGGTGTATACGGTTCGTTGGGATCGTTCAAATCTGTGACTGTGAACTTAACATAGCGTTCACAATTCACCCTGATCTTGTTAGGCTTACCGTTCTCTGGGAGCCATAAGTGAGACCAGTCTATCGCGAAGTAACCATGTAGTTGCTCTGACCAATCCCTGCTTAAAAACAGACCATACACTTCTGGAATATCCACAATGATTATATCAATAACCTGATGAACCTTCGGTTTAGACGATAATCCAATCAATACATTTTTTAGTTCACCTATAACTTTAACATTTGTCCGATCAAGTTGTATGATTTTTAAAGTAGATGGTTCCACTTCGGCGTTAATATTTTGGTAGACAGACTAAGGCATCACATTGAATGACGCTCCTAAGTCCACCATACAATTATGCACATTTCTGTTGAAAATCTCGAAAGTTAAAAGAAAAGGAGGTACATTTTTGCGAGTACTAGGAGTAGTAGCTTGGGGCTTCTTACTCGCAATTTCTAATTCTATTTTATCTACATTATTTACATTATTTACAGGGACTACAGGAAGGCTTCCTTTATCTTGTGGATCAGGATTATTTTTAGTGGAAGTCTTCTGCGGAACTTTGCTTTGCACAACCTTGTTACCAATTGAATTACCATTCTTTCCGTTCTCTGAAATATTTTGCAACATTTTTTTAAGCAGAGATGGAAACTTCAATAAATCATAAATAGAAATGTTAGCCCTTAACTTTTTAAGATCTTCAACAACATCATAATCTAAGTTGGGGTTCACATTACTCTATTTAGTCTTAGCTGATTTAGATGGCTTTGGAGGTGAATTTGTAGTGTTCTCGGTAGAAGGCTTGTTTGTTGTCTTACTCCTAGTATTATAAGGGTGAACAGTCTCGAAGTTAGCTTGAAAGATGTTGTCCGAGAAGTGTCCAAAGATGTTTGGAGAAGACTCTTCTTCTTGGACTATTTCCTGTTCAACTACCTCTTGAGGTATTTCAGGGGGTATCATGTTAGCTTGGGCTTCTATAATTGTTTGAAGGGCACATTGCAAACTTTCTAGATTCAAACCTTTGGGGTTTGGATTAGGTCTGTTGGTAGGAAAAGGCTTTCGGAAAGGGGGTTTGTAGGGTCCTTTACTCGAGGAAGCTTCTTCAGTCAACCTTTTTAAGTCTATAACTTGATTCGATAGTTTTTGAACAACTTTAGTTAAATTTTCCAAATCAGAGTTTTCAGGTTGTGTTTTACTTTGAGTAGGCCTGGGGAGAATTTCAATGTTCTTTTTGGAAGAAGAACTAGTCTCAGTATCGTTGCTAGAAGAGTCTTTAAGACTAAGTATGTCTTTTTCAATCTGGCTGGCCTCCTCGAAGGCCTCTAACAATGTGGATTTCTTAGATCGTTTAACCCAAATAGCTATACTTTGATGTAAATCTTTAGTGTAGTAAGCTATTATAAGACTCTCGGCAGGCATAGAATCTGCAGGGATTCGGTTTTTAAGTGTTAATAATCTTTGATTAAAATCTTTACTTTTTCTTTTAGGTTCATTCTTAAGCTAGAAAGATCCATGACTAAGACTTCTGGAGGTTTACCGTATCCGAACTTTTCCAAAAAGCATGAATCAAACTTTTCCCAAGACACGATGGTATGGGGTTGTTGGGCAAAGTACCAATTGGATGCATTACCCTCAAAAGTATAAGGGAACAACCTACAGACAACGTCTTCATGTTCAACATTGCAGAGTCTAATGGCTAACATAAATTTTTTGATATGATCTTCAGCTATCTGTTTTGAGTCAGGATCAAACTTGGGAAGCCATTTCTCTGGGTGTTTAGGTAGAGGGTGTTGAGCTCCAGGTATAGCTACAGCATCCTGATCAAGCCAGGGTCTAGTAGGGTTGTTCTGATTTGCCATTGGGGTAGTGGTGTGGAAGGATGAGAAGGTGAATTGCCTTCGTTAGAAGAATCTCCTCTAGAAGAGGAAGGAGATGAGGGAGGTGGTGAAGGAGGTATCCCAAATCCTCCTACAGCAGGATTTGTGATTGGATCTGTGGGATTCACAGCGAGGTTAGTGTCACCTAATTGTTCTCTGATATCAGAGAAGTCCAAAGGTTTACCCCATGGATGGTTTGGTTTCCTAAGACGAGCTAAGGCACTGTGGGTTTTAATAAGAGATTGACGGACAATCTCTTGTATGTCACCACCTGTAGGATTAGGGGTTGTTGGCTCAACTACGATCTGTGGATCGTCGGTTGAAGTAGTTGTTGTTTGAAGGGGAATATTATCGTGTGAATGGCTTCTAGTCACTATAGGTGAGCGATTAGGGGGGGGAGGAGTCTTGTGACTGCCTCGTGCCATTAATTAAGTTCAGGCCCTCCTTCTAGTGCCATTTGTTGACGGGCAAAATCGACCATCTGTCAACTGAGAGAGTGGAACTGGTCCGGGGTTGTCTAATAACCCAAGCCATTTGGAATGAACCACCCTGACGGGTTTAGCGGCTCCGTTATCCGATCTAAGGTCCTAAGAAAACAAAAAAAACTAATCTAAACTAACTAATCTAACTAAAACAAACTAATAAAACAAACTAAACTAATCTAACTAAAACAAACTAATAAACAAATCTAATTAAAACTAACTACTAAACAAACTAACTAAAACTATTTAACAAAACAAACTAAACTAATCTAACTTTATATATAATCTACTAATTACTACTATTCTAACTCTAGTTAACTATCTATCTAACTACTAACTGCAATATAACTTATTCACAAAATATACAATATTGACAATTTACAGATTTAATTAAAACCTGAAAAACTCATTTGGATTCTGCCCTAAGACAGTAAAAGATATTTTTTGATTTTTATAGTTTTATGAACAAGAAGTAAAACAGAAAGCTATGCTAGACTAAATCATTGACCTGAACTACAAATATATCAAATCAAATTAATGAAAATAATCACAAGTTAACCTGAAAAATACGCTCCAGATTTGTCCTGTGTATGATGACTGTATCAGCAGATCGGAGGAAGGAAACTCGCACCAAATAATCCAGAAGATTCTCGTAAATGATAGCTGCAATGCTCTTTGAGTTTATCTACAAGACAAACAAGACATAAAAATCATAACAATTATGTGATTTATAAATCTCTGCAATTAAGTAAACCTGTTATGCAAAAACTTATACTTAATAATTCAATTGATGAAGAAGAGAAATCTGACATTCACAAATTGAATCAAGTAATTGCTATGTTTTTTAAATACTGGAAGAAATCAGATATGGATTATATTAATTAAATCATATCATTTGCAAAAGACTAAGATAGCTAAAGTAGTCATTAACCAAATGCAAATTGATACACATAAACATGAAACAAAAGATTGATATTATGAAAGCTAAAGCTGTAGCAGAACATCAATTTCTATCTCAGTTTGTATTAGATATCCATAATCCTCGTTCTCCCACAAGCAAGGATGATCCTTATTACAAAAAATAATAAGTATTTAAAGGTTTTCCACAGGGTAAAACCTCCCTGTGGAAGTTATAAAATTGTTTACATGAAATCTAGGAGATCTCCCAAAGTTGTCTAAACTAGGAAACTAAAATAAAACTAAAATATCCAAATATCCTCTAAATTGTCCATCAAATCCCATGCAATTCGAATTCACCTGAAAAGGACCAAAAATGAACAAATTAGAAGGATATTTTATTAATAAATGACAGAAAATTTAATTCTACAGACTAGCTACAGAATCCTCTGATTCTGTAGCTAGTCTAAATAAAGATACAGAATCAGAATTGAAATTAATTGAAAATATTTGAAGGAGATTTAATTCAATTATCATTTAACAGCCATTTGAAAATGATTTGTTCAATTGGAGCTTGATAAACCATTTGAAATCAAAACAGAATCATAAAATCATTCAACTCTGTTCGTTTAATTAGCACAGAATTGGGTCTAGAAGAATCATAATCAAACAGTTGAGAAACCGTTTGATATCCAATGCAATCAATAAAAACAAATATAATGCATTTGTTATGCCGTTATACCAACAGAAGATATGATCAAATCGAACTAAATCGTTTACAATTCATTGTGATGACATAGCAAACGAAAACGTAACAAGGTGTATCATAGTGCGTACGAGATACCCGATCATTTGTTTTTGCAAACTGGGGCAAGCAAGATCGATTACATTCAAACGAATCATAACCGAATTTGGTAACAAAAAATAAAACAGTCAATCAATTCATTTCATAACCAATCGAATCCAACAGTTGTGAAATCTTTTGATATCTATTGAAATGATTATAATCAAAACAAATGGCAAGCAACCATTATGCTGCCCTGTCAACAGGAAATATGACTTCGATAAGATCATTCCAATCGTTATGACTGAGTTGACACAGCAAACAGTTCATGCCATGAATAGATCAATTCAAATTCGGCGCGAAAATCAATTTAAAATAAGATCATAACAGGCTTGATTGACTGGCAGTAGAATTCATAATTTGTTATGGCCAATTGGGCAAGCAGGGTTGATCGACTTTGATCAAAACAAAATTGTTCCAATCAACGAATCAATTATCTGAGGTTTATCATAGTTGTCACGAATCGAATCCATTCCATGATTCGGGCACACCTGTACAGACTTAAATGAACATATTGTTTTTATAGAAACAGAGTAGTTCATTTCCCAAATTAAAATTGAAAAGAGCAATATCTCAATTTTGAACATTGTAAGACAGAGCATATCATAACAACCAACTCAATCAAATCATTTACCAACCATAGCATACAGATCATAACAAAATCAAATCTGAACCTGATTGTGTTCTAAACTGAGTATGAAAATTTTCCTTTTCAAATCGGATACAACCCAATTCAGTCGAAGACACACTATTAATAAGGCAAACCAATCATTCAAATTCAAATGAGGACCACTCAAACCCAATCAAAATCTATCAATCGCTATACTGGGAATGATCAGATCGTATATCGGATCGAAACTTTTTTAAAACTATATATAGAATACACACAATTATAACAGAGCCATTCAAGATGTAAATAGAACCGTTTAAAAACTAAATTCAAACCATTACATCAACCTAGATTATTTACAAAAACAAAACGATGTCAAAACCATACCTATGTAGCGACGAGGCTGCTTGATTATGCCAGCTTGGAATTTACAACAGTCGTGGCTGATTCCACGTTTTTTAACAGGATGGAGCCAGTTGTCTTTTGCTTTTTATCTGTTGCTTGGAGCTTGGCTTTTTGACTGGTTAGCAGTGCAATCTGATCTTCTAGTGATTGAATCTTTGATTGGAGTATAGGAACATCAATATAATATTGTTCTAACCATGAATTGCATTGGTCATAGGGTGATGTGTGGGTTTCAAGGGTTTGGGAAAATGACCAAGGGTTTCACGAGGCAATTTAATACCTGGGTAGTTAGGATCGTCCTTTAGGTAGGGGGGTAGGTTTGATACAAAATCATAAGGGGGTTTGGGACATAAACCTTGCGAGTAGGGGTACTTGTTGGCCAGAAAATGCTTAATATTAGAATCAAAATCCTCACTCAGAACTATAGGGTTAGACTCGACAGAGGGTTTTGGTTTGTTTCTGGCCATTCTCGAAATGAGTCGGGCATTCCTTTTCCCTTTGGCATTAGCCATAAGGTTTTCCTTGGGATTTTTGCTCATAGGCTTCTTAATGGCTTCTGCACTCTTATTTATAGTGTCGAGTAAGTCACCACCAGGTTCGACCGAGGGTTTAGGCAGTAGGAGGTGTAAGGGTATAGGCAGCTCAGGCTTGGTTTCAATTACCACGGGTTTATCAACCTGTACAGGGTCGGTGTCTTCAAATCCATTACAGGCGATGAAAGCCTTCCAACTATCACCAAGCAAACTCAAATGATAAACAACGATGAGCTTAATAATCCCATGGTGGAACCGGCTGTTGTCAGCCTTGTGCCTCTTAAACTTTTTAGACATTTTATACAGGGTCCAATGAAAGTAGAAAGGCATGTTTAGAGGATACCCTATAAAAATCATCAGCAGACACAGGTGGTAAAGGAACACAAGTCCGTATCGACCTTCACAGGTCACGAACTGCTTGACTAGCATTAATAAATCGTGCCATCGTGGTTTGATCATAAATACGGGCATACCTCTGTCACAAGAGGTGACTTTGCGCGATAGAAACAACAATGTCCACGGCACTTCCTCGACCTTGCAATTCTTAAACCAGCGCTATCCCGAAGTAGGTAACCCCGTGGCTGAGCTGATAAACTGTTCATCAATCTCTAACTGTATGTCGCCTACCTTGGCTCGACAACCATCGAAGGTCATGGAAAACTATCGTGCTACACAAAGGTTAAAACCCTCAAATTGTTTCACGAAGGTAAGCCATCCACTGTCTTCCAAATCTTGGCGGGCATTACCAAACATCAACAAGGATTGACTGCCATTGGGCTCAACTCACACGACTGGTGCCATGGAGCCGAACACATGGTAGGGTAAGGGTTTGGATTCACCAACACACACAGGAGCAGAGCTACCCGAGCCAACAGCAATGAACGAGCAGAAAGGGATAAGCATAAATGCGAGCATGCGAAGGTGGTGAAGTCTGCCATGCAAAATATTGATTATCCAAGTACAACCACCGATTTTCATAGCTGTTCACTCCATAATAATAGTTCAGCCATTAAGTCATGTGTACAACCAATAAAATCAAATGTGTATACCAATGCACGCAAATGTTATACCATAATGTTCAAACGTCCGACATATAAATCAAAACCCAAAATCAACTATGCACCAATGTATATAATCAAAAGTTTAACCAAGGTGCCAAGCGGTATTCATATAGTTGACAAGTCAATAAGTTATGAAAATATTAACATAAGGATTATATCATATATATATAAAAAAATTAATCATAACCCCTATGCATTTTCATAGAATCAATGATCAGGAAAGTCATATAAACTGCAAATCCAAAGGCTAAATGCCTTACAAACTCAATAAAACCAATTTATACAATCAATCGAAGTATGATAACCGATTAGAGGATTTTGCCAATTGTATAATGATCAATAAAAGGTAAGCGCAATAGGCATAATGACATAAAAGATATTGACAGTTCAGATAATGATCAAAAAACAACTTCGAAAGGAGAATTTTTCACGCTTACAGTCGTGAAAACTTAACGAAGACAAATGTGCAAATGTCGCAAAAAATGAAAATGTCGTCTATTTGAAAATTGCGACAAAACTTGATGCTTGCAAGACATAGGTGTAGGAAGCTTATAGGATCATAAAAAAAATGAATTGGCTGCCAACAGCACGATAAATATAAAGGAACAGGTCAAAGTTTAGTGCGCATGAAGTTGCTTGGAAGGCGATGAGTCTGAGTTTAAATTGCATAATAATAAAAGAAAAAGAAACACACAATTGTATCGAAGCATTAATTAAAAAGAATTTCGAGTTTTGATTTCCTCCGATTTAGACAGATGAAAATAAAATATAAGATTACAAGAAAAACTTATTATAAAAGAAAACAAGATTCATAACATCACCGGATAGAAATTGTAATAAAACAGTCTAAAATACATTTCTTTATTTACATAGTCATATTAATCACAAAATTACAAAAGGGGGATGACAACAGTTAGCCTGTTATGAAAAGGGTCATTTAAAGAACAGTCCTATCATCTCTGGTACTCTTTACCTCCACTACTGGCTATTCAAAATTCGCTGAGACATGCTTATTTTAGTTGAAGACTTACTTCAGCTTAGTGATCTTCGCCTTTAAGGAAGAATCTAACCAGACAGATTGATTCTCTCCAACACTTTCGACCGCTTCAGCTGTAGATTCCATCTTCTTATGCCACTTGCTCCTTTTATTCTTAGTGGCTAGCCTATTGATGACTAAATCCTTCATAGTGGGATTCATCTTGAATTCCAACTGCTAGTCTATAGCCGGCTTTGTGTGAAACTTAGTTTCTAGGATGTGTGCAAGGACCCTTTCCTCCTAATTCATAGGAAATCCTAGCATGCTGCTCGAATAACCAATCTCACTCAATTTAGCCTTGTCCATGTATCTCAGGTTGTGGATACCGAAAGGTGTTTTTACAGAGAGAAGAAATTCGAGAAGTTTGGAGATTACTTCGGTTATGGATACGTAGATATCTTCATACTTGGGGAGTGGTAATTATAGAATTCCATTTATGAAGTGTAGATGGATTATATACAAGAGTGTTGGGTTTCCATGCTCGATCGATCCATTTTGAATGATTATCTTTTGAGCTCATTACATGGTGACATTCAGTTGACATCACATGGTTGCAAAGTACTGAACGAGTGAAGCAGGGTGATATGACTAAGCCATCACCTGCTCCATGAGTGGTGGATTTGACATGTTGAGACACGTGATACTATGTCTTGGCGAAAGTGGTTTTGACAAACCACCTTCTTGCACAAGTTTATCTCGGAAGGCATTGTGCATCTGTGTTTTTGAGACTTAGGTCTTATCAAGAATTTTCATGGTGATAACACCAGGAAACCGGTAGTGATCATTATAATGTGTATATTGAATCAAAATGGTGCATATTCTCATGAATTGTTGAATTGTTAGCATGATAAGTTTCGATGGCTGCACGTTTTTCATAATTAACAACAACTCAATCAGATCAGACCAGTACAGAGTCCATAGGAATGGAATAAACATAGGGGAATTACAGTCATCAAGATGAGAGTAGAAGGGTGGATGTCCATTTGGGCATAGAAGGAACGAACTCCAACGAACATGGAGAAGAAAGGAATGAAGATATGAATATGGTTGAGACCATTAAGAATTTGTAGAAGGATGTTCAAAGCCATAAAGTTGATAATGGAAGGCTTATGAAAGCCGAAGAGCAACAGGATGACTTCAACATGAAGCTATTGGAGGGTTTGAACAAAATAGAAAAGAAATTGGTTAAGGAGAGTGGCTCAAGTGAATCTGAGAGTCACAAACCTTGAGAGGAGAAAAAAAAAGAAAAAAGTTCTAGTAGACATCACCATAATTCCCAAAGGCATTCCAATAAGAGAGTAGGAAACAACTCGAGTCTATCCCCTGTGAGAAGGTATAAGAGATCTGGGGTGGATGAGTTTCGAGGGGAAATGAACAAAATCAAACCTCGTACATTTGATGGTGAGCACAAGAAGGATGAAGATGCAGAAACATGGTTACTAGGCATGAGGAAGTATTTTCAATTGCATAATTATTCTCCTCATGTGGAAGGTAGAATCGCTATCTATCAACTCAAAGGAAAATCCTCCATGTGGTGGGATCAACTTGTGCAAGTACAAAAGTGTTACTTGGGGGGAATTCAAGAAGTATTTTGAGAAGAAGTACTTGACTAAGAGATACTATGACAAGAAAATGAAAGAGTTCTTTGAACTCAAGCTTGGAAGTATGACCATAGATGAAAATGAGAGAAGGTTTTTGGAACTGTTGAATTATGTCTCTTTCATCAAGGATGAGACAATCAAAATTCAAAGTTATTTAAGTGGATTTCCATCATTCATCAGTGACAAGATACACTATGATGATCCTAAGACATTAGAAGAGACCATAAGGAGAGATAAATTCCTATATGATCAGAAGAAAGTAAGGCCAACTTTCTGAAAGGCTTGGGAAGACAATAAGAAATTCAAGATGGATCAGAGGAAAAAGGGAGCTAAGACATCATTCTTCAGAAATAATCCACAAGGACAACAAACGCCTAAAGTACCCAGAATGATTGACACGGGGAGTCAAGGGCCAATACATCCACCTATGTAATGTTGGGGTTATAAAGGGGACCATAGGTTCAGAGATTGTCCTCACAGAGGTGAAAAAGGTAGGGTTTTTCACAATGTACAATGAGCTAAAACAGTGGAGGACATGGGCAGATATGTGCCAAGGATTTATGTAGCCCTGGACAACAAGAAAGAAGAGTAGCATTCCCACATGATTGAAGTGGAAGGTATGATCAAAAACCAAACCCTTTCTATTTTGATTGATTCAGGAGCTAGTCATAGTTATATAGACCATAAGATGGTGGAAAGTTTGCAATTACCAAGAATCAAGCATGGGAAATCTTGGTTGGTACAACTAGATATAGGAGCTAGAAGAAAAGTTAATGAGATGGTTAAGTCATGCCTCATAGACATAAATGGACTGAACACCAAGGCATATTTAAACATCTTGCCTTTAGGTTCCTATGACTGTCTAATTGGGATGGATTGGCTGGACCAACATCACACTCTCTTAGACTATCACAACAAAGCATTTACTTTCCTGGATGAGGAAGGGAAACTAAGGAAGGTACAGGGAATTCCCAAGGAAGTAACCATTAGAGAAATTTCAGCATTGTAGCTGAAGAAATGTTACAGAAAAGGATGTCAAATAATTGCAACTCATTTGGTAGAGACACCTAGAGATAAGGTGCCAAATTTGGAAGATTATGCAGTCCTGGAAGATTTTAAAGATGTGTTCAAGGAAGTACCCAGACTACCCCCAAGGAGATACATTGATTTCTCTATAAATTTGATGTCTGGAGTAGCACCAGTATCAAAGACTCCTTATAGAATGAGTACACCAGAATTGAAAGAGTTACAACTGCATCTTGAAGAACTTCTAAAGAAGGGGTATATACGCCCAAGCGTGTCACCTTGGGGTGCACCAGTATTTTTTGTGAGAAATAAAGATGGAACACTAAGGTTGTGCATTGACGTCAGACAGTTGAATAAAGTTATTGTTAAGAACAAGTATCATCTACCAAGGATTGATGACCTCTTTGATCAATTGAAGGATGCAAAGATAGTTTCAACGATAGATCTCAGATCTGGATACCATCAGGTAAGAATTAAAGAATAAGATATTAGCAAGACCGCCTTCATCACAAGTTATGGTCATTATGAGTTCACAATGGTACCATTTGGGTTTTCAAATGCACCAGTTGTTTTCATGTGCTTAATGAATGGTGTTTTCCGAGAGTATTTGGACAAGTTGTCATTGTCTTTTTGGATGACATTCTTATATATTCCAAGTCAGAGGAAGAGCATGAACATCATTTGAGGATAGTGTTGCAAGTATTAAGGGAGCGTCATTTATATGTCAAATTGAGCAAGTGCTCATTCTATCAGAAACAGATTCATTATTTGGGGCATATCATTTCAAAGGATAGGATAGCAGTGGATCTTGAGAAGATAGAGGCCATTAGAGAATGGTACACACCGAAGAATGTGGAAGAGGTGAGATCATTCATGGGTCTTGCAAGATACTACAAAAGATTTATTGAAGTATTCTCAAAGATTGCACACCCAATCACTTCTTTACAAAGAAAGGGAGTGAAGTTTTAGTGGACACTGGATTGCGAGAAAAGTTTTCAACACTTGAAACAATTATTGACAAGTGCTCCAATATTAAGGATCGCAGACCCAGAAGAAGAATTCATTGTATGCACCGATGCATGTAATGAAGGACTTGGTGGAGTCCTCAGTCAAAATGGGTTTGTCATATGTTACGACTCAAGGAAGTTGAAGGATCATGAAAGAAACTATGCCACTCACGATTTGGAGTTGGCAGCCATAGTGCATGCCTTGAGGAAATGGAGACACTAACTCATGAGAAAGAGGTTTGAGCTAAGAACAGACCACAATGGTCTGAAATATTTATTTGATTAGCCAAATTGAAATGCTAGACAAAGCAGATGGTTAGAATTTCTAAGTGAATATCACTTTGATATAAATCATATCAAGGGGAAAGAGAATGAAGTGGATGATGCACTCAACAGGAAGGTGCATGAATTACATGCTACAACCATTATCATGTACCAAAATGATATTAAAAGCAAAATTCTAGAGGCTGCAAATGCATATCTGCAGTACAAAGAATTGGTACCAATGCTACAACAGGGTAAGATGCTTCAAAAGGTGGATAATTATAAGTTGGGAATAGATGGAATACTGTTGTGCCAGGATAGGATTTTTGTTCCAAATGTCCAAGCCTTGAAATGTATGATTTCGCATGAAATGCATAATGTTCCTTATGCAGGGCACCCTGGATATCAAAAAACTATGGCAGCAATCAAGAGCCATTACATTTGACCAGGTATCAATAAAGATATCGCCGAGTACATCACTAGATGTATGGAATGCTAGAAAGTGAAAGCCAAGAATATGCACCCAGGAGGATTACTGCAACCTTTAACCATTCCTGAATGGAAGTGGGAAGTGGTGACAATGTAATTTTATTATGGGGTTGCCTAGAACAAGAAAGATTCATGATTCGATCATGGTGGTGGTGGAAAAGCTTACGAAAGATGCCCATTTTATTGCACTGAAAACTACGCATAAGGCAACAGAGGTTGTTGATATTTTCATGAAAGAAGTGGCATGATTTCATGGGATTCCTAAGACAATTGTATCCGACAGAGACCCAAAATTCACCTTGAATTTCTGGAAAGGATTGTTCAAAGGATTTAGAATGAATCTGAACTTTAGTACAACTTATCATCCTGAGTCTGATGGAAAAATAGAAAGGGTGAACGGGGTGATAGAAGATATACTGAGAATGTATGTGATGGACAAACCATCGAAATGGTAAGACTACCTACACTTGGTAGAATTCGTGTACAACAATGGGTATCAAGAATCATTGAAGATGAGACCATTTGAATAACTTTACGATAGAAAATGCAATACTCCAATGAGTTGGGATAACCCAGCTGATAGGACAGTAGTTGGGCCAAAGTTGCTCAGCGAAATGGAGGACCAGATGACAAAAATTAAGCAGAATTTAAAAGATGCCCAAGATAGATAGAAAAGTTATGTCGATAAGAACAGAACCCACATAGAATTCAAAGTGGGTGATCATGTTTTCCTAAAAGTGAAAGTTAACAGGAGTTCCCTGAAGTTGGGAAGTTGCGCCAAGTTGGCAACCAGATTTTGTGGGCCTTTTGAAGTCCTAGAGAGGATTGGTCTAGTTGCTTATATGATTTCATTTCCTGCATCTATGTCTATTCATAATGTCTTCCATGTATCATTGCTAAAGAAATATATACCTGATGCTAATCATGTTATTGATTGGAATGTGATTCATGTGGAGTAAGAAGGTGCTTTTCAAGTGCATCCGGTGCGCATTTTGGACCGAAAAGTCAAACAGCTCCGGAACTGAGCCATAGGGCTTGTAAAGGTTCAATTGACATGGTACGGTTTGTTATAAACCTATAATTTATAGGATCAATTGTTGATTGTATTTTTGTTCCCTTCAATGTTTTTGATTTGCAGAGATTACTACATCCTGAAAAAGAAAGAAAAAAGAAAAAAGAAAAGAAAGAAAAAAGAAAAGAAAAAGAAAGAAAAGAAAATGAGAAAAGAATAAAAGAGGTCATAAAAGAAATTAAATAAATCCCCATGCAATAGAAATGGCTTGATCCATACATTCTAAGCATGGCCAAGTCCTTTTAAATTAATGTTGATAGTCTTAGTGAATAAGCTTGACTAAACTGTCTAATCTTAGTCAAGATGATAGGTTAGTTAGTGAATAAATTTGACCAAACAGCCTAATCTTGGTCAAATAGCCCCTAGGTAGAGTATTTTTTAGTCCAATAGTCTAATATGGGCTAAAGGTGCAAATGATGTAGGTTAGGACATAGGTTAAACATATTCTTTTCAATAAATATGTATGATGATTGATGAAAAATGCAAGATTTTGGATGATGAAGTGTTTTTCTAACCCCATGGTGATAAAGAGTAGAAGAAGTAGTGCACAAAACCCATAAAAAGTCATTAATCCTAAGTCCCATGCCATATGTTGAATCGTGCCCTGGAAAATTAAAGATCGGGCCTAGATTTATGACTAAGTGGTGAGCGCCCAGATCTACAACTCTGAAAAGATTTCAGACCCCCCCCCCC
>JASDQU010738507.1:263878-298536 GCA_032191745.1 Picea mariana | reverse complement strand
TAAACAATACACCCAAATCAATGGATGATCCAGCTTCACCTAGATCATCGGTCAGCAAGGAATCCCAGACCCCCCCCCCCGACTGTTCTACCTTTAACTGAAGGGGGGAGGGGGCACGAAATGAAACAAATCTAGGAGAGCCCCATTGCAACGCGGCGTCACCTCATTGCATCCAAACCCCCCCTCTCCAAACATTTACCACCTATCAGTGTGACAATTCACCACCACCCTATGCAAGTTCGACGTCACTACCCCGTAAGCATGTCCCATATATATAACTATTACAGGTCATATCTTTCCCATTCACCGTCCAATCACCAATGCACACGTTGACCAGAGGTACACTTCAAACGTCTTTCATTCTGCACTATCTCGCCCTGTGAAACGAATCTTGTAACGTTGTTTTTAACTTCCATATTTTAAAAACAAACCCCATAGCCCAATGGAAGCATAATTTATATTCAACCACTTCATTCAAAAACAATACAAACAACTCGGTTATATTCTTTCTAACTAGCCTAAAATCTTTGAAAACTCAAACAAATATAGAACTCATAGAGAGATCCCTCTCTGAAACTGGTAGGGCTAGCTTCCAGTTTTGAAGCGGTTGGTTAAGGTTACCTCTGATAAGTTTCTTCTTACCTCATAACAACCTCTGGGAATTTACAGAGTGATAACATAAATGGTAAACATATAGGGGAATAAATGAAACAAACTTTCCACCCCTTGTTTTCTTTCCCTTAGAACAAAGACGACTTTATTTCTAGAAAAAACACAAACTCTAATCTTTACCTAGAAATAATGTTCAAAGGTTGTTAAAGTTTGTGCATAAATAACCAAAATCTCCAAAGGTAGAATCAAATCAACAGTTATGGCTCCCAAAAGAATTTCTACCAGATCTCATCCTGACCCAAAACTTGCAAAAGTAATAGATAATCCTGAAAGACTACTCAAGAATAAAATCACTTCAAAAATTTTGAGGATTAACAACCTGCTTCTGAGGTCTTTTTCCATCCCAGAAAAGTTAGTTGTTCTTCCAGACCTTGATTCTGAGATACCCTTTCGAACAAGTCTTTTCAGGACAAAATCTGATAGTTTGTTCAGTGAAACGGTCTTAGACCAAACCGTTTTTCAGCCCAGGACCCCTGAGATACTTTCTCCTAGAGATGAAGTTGAGCAACGTTTTCACTCCAAGACTGATAAGCTCGAAGACCTAGTCACAAATCTTGGTCAAGACTTAGACAAGCTCCATCTTCAGCAGTCTGTCAAACTTCCTCTTTTAACCATCGCTGCAGTTTCTGCTAAATTTACACCAGGTCACTCCATTCCACCAAGCCCTCCATCCTCTATATCTTCATGCATTTCCTCTCCTATCACATAGGTTGTTGTTCATCCTCCTCCTCCAATCATGGTGGCAAGTTAAGCTCTGTTGGTATTGGTTGCTCCTTTACATGACATGCCCCAATATTATCAAACTAGAATTCCACAGTTCGATAGTATCGGCCCCTTGAATGTGCAACAACATGTCAACAAAATGAACGATTACTTTGACCTGCAATAAGTAGACGAAGATGATGTACAGATGAGATTATTCGCACAAAGCCTAACTGGAGATGTGAAAAAGTGGTTCAAAACTTTACGTGCTGCTACCATCACTGACATTACTGTTTTCCATTAGACTTTCCTAGACCTGTGGGAGGTAAATAAAAATCCTCTCCAAATTCTATTGGAGTATGAGAACATTAGAAGGAACCAAGGAGAGACAGTGCAGGATTACTGCACTCGTTTCAACAATATATACAATGCTATCCCGACTGAAATTAAACCACCACAAGGTTTGGCATTAATAAAGTTCCCTGATGGTTTTGACGCTGACTTGTCATGTCAATTAAGGGAAAGAAATGCAGCAACTATGGAAGACATGCAAAAAAGTGTCGTCAGTGTAGAAGCAAATCTTTTGGCCAGAAGGGCCAGGCAGAGAACAGAAAAGAGGGTCACCATCAAGGAAGAACCTTCTACTTCCTCATCTGATGCCAAATTAGATAGACTAGCCAGAGCTATGGAGAAAATGATGGAGAGACTTACCATAACTGATAGGAACCCACCTAGGGAGAACCAAGCTGCCCCTCAAATCAGAAACCTGAACTTTAGGAGAAATCCACCCCAGATTAGACAAAGAGATCCTAGGGATCAACGAGAACAATGGGGACCTGATCAACAGATTAGACCACCTCTCCAGCAAAACTATGTTGATGATGGGGAGGAAGTTATTGAGGAGTTTGATGATGCTCATACAAATATAATGGGTGATCATGATCATGATCATGAGTCTATTTTCCTCACCCAATATGAACCTGAAATCTTTCTCCTTTCGCAAACAGAGGTGAATGAGGAAGCTGATAAAACAAAACAACAAGCCTTTGAGAATGATATAATGGAGGTTCAAAGGCAATATAACTTGAGGAGTAAGAATACTAATGAGAATTCTGTGAAGAAAACCTCAGAAAATCTTCCCAAGAAAACCTCAGAAAACCTTCCCAAGAAAACCCCTGAGCAGAACAACATTGAACCTCTTGTGAAAAAAAAACTCCATAAATTCTTAAGAAAACAAGTCGAACAAAAGTTTCATCAACCATTCAAATAGGTGCACCTATCCATAGAGTTTCTATCGATAAATCAGAAGTACAAAGTTTAAACAAAACCATCGTTTCTTTTAGCCTCGAAGGGGAACTAGCAAAATTGAAGATTCCTATTCCCTTATCTGAGCTGATGAATAAGAATGATTATAGGTCTTAGGTGATGAAATCTTTAAGCATCGAACCTGATATAGGTACCAAAGCCTTGGATGTTGGATCTGTACACTACTCTGACACAGTAAACCTTTCTAATGATCTACTTGAGCTCTTGTTCAGCCCTGAAGTTGATGGTCAAATTGATAATGGTGTCGTGGCTCCTTTTTACATCAGCCTAAATATCCACGATCTAATATTACACAACGATGTGCTGGATTCAGGCGCCTCTCACAACCTAATGCCCAAAGTCATGATGGAAAATTTGGGACTCGAGGTCACCAGACCCTACAAAGATTTTCATTCTTTCGACTCTAGCAAGGTCAAATGTATAGGCCTGATTAAAGACTTATGCATCACCTTGGCTCAAATTCCGGCGAAAAGTTTGGTGATGGACATCGTTGTCGTAGATAATCCCCCCAAGTATGGTATCAAGGTCTTGGGGAGCTAAATTGAGAGGAACCCTGCAACTAGATATGTCCTACGCCACCATTCCAGTTTTCGTCCAACAGAGAAGAATTTACAGGGAAACAATGATGAAGTATATGCTCAGTAGTCATGAAAATCCACACAACTACCCATTATATTCCACACACTCTGACCTGGATTCTTTCATTCTATATAATGATGGTGATCTTGAAGAACAAACTACACAACTAGAATATGATGCACCTAAACCAAAGGATGATAAAGCTATTGTCGAAGTAAGAAACCCCATGGTTGAAGAAAATGAGGAACTTCCAGCAGACTTCTGGAGCATGGACTTTGATGGTGCTGTGAGTAAAGAAGGAGATGGAGACAGAGTGTGGATGCATAATCATAGATCAAAGTACTCCGAGAATCATTCCTATAAATTGAAATTTCAATGTACTAACAACATAGCTGAGTACGAGGCTTTAATGCTCAACCTGAAATTATTGAAGAAAGTTGGTGCTAAGCAAATAATGGCAAGGGGTGATTCTTAATTAATTATCAAGCAAACAAAAGGTGAGTATGTAGAAAAACATCCCAGACTTAGAGCCTATAGAAACGTTGTTTTGGATGCTCTCCAATGCTTTACTGAGGTTGATTTGCAGGAGATGCCTAGAGGACAAAATATACTCACAGACGGACTGGCCACGTCAGCAGCTACTTGTAAAATCCCTTTTCATCCCACTCGCAAGTACACAGTGGAGGTGAAGTGCAGACCCACCATTCCTGATAACATCAAATATTGGTAGGTATTTGGAAATGATGATCAAATTGAATATTTCCTGTAATGTAAAAATGATTTCGAATGTACGAACATAGATTTAGAATAGGATGAAGAAGTTGCAAATAAATCTGTTTTTGAGAATGGTAGTGTAAATGCAATAGATGCTAAAGAAGTCAATGAAAAGGATGCAGATTCTGATATCCTGCAGTTGAAAAATAATGTGTTAACTAGAAGTTTAGTTCCGTTGGAAGACTTGTCTGATTTTAATGATGTAGCCAAAAAAATGAAAATTGAAGCTAGCGGTAAAGAGGTTGAAGACTGTAACGTAGGAACAAAAGAAAACCCCAAAATGATAAAATTGTCTAGATCACTGCCACCAGAGAAGAAAAGAAAATACATTGAACTTTTTAAGGAATATATAGATGTTTTTTCCTAGGGATATGAGGACTTAAAATCCTGTGACACAAGCATCATACAACACCAGATTCCCATAAAAGAAGAACATAAACTTTTCAGACAAAAACTTAGGAGAATTAGTCCCAAGTTGCTTCCCTTGATAGAGAAAGAAATCAAGAATATGTATGATGCCAAGATTATAGTCCCCTTGAGGTTTTCCAAATGGGTTTCTAATCTAGTTCCAACTAGGAAGAAAACTGGCAAGATCAGGCTCTGTATAGTTTCAGAAATCTGAACAAAGTCTCCCTCAAAGATAATTATCCTTTACCCAAAATGGACAATATTTTAGAAAGGGTGGTTGGATCTAGTAGGATCTCCTTACTGGACGGTTTCTTTGGTTACAACGAAGTCCTGGTCCACCCAGAAGATCAAGAGAAGACAACTTTTACCACACCCTGGGGTACCTTCATGTATGTGAAGATGCCTTTCGGTCTGATGAACGTTGGAGCTACTTTCCAAAGAGCAATGGATATCTCCTTTGTGGATGAGACTGGGAAATTTATAGTCATTTATCTGGATGATGTAATTGTTTACTCCAAATCCGATGAAGAACATTTTCTCCACCTCAGACGTGTGTTTGAGAAGTACGGAAAATTTGGGATTTCATTAAATCCTAAGAAAATCCTTATCGGGTTAGAGGAAGGTAAATTGTTGGGACACATAATCTCAAAAGATGGAATTAAAATAGATCCTATTAGGATAGAAGCTATCCAGAAGGTGGAACACCCTAGGAACATCAAAGAACTGCAATCTTTCATTATCAAAATAAATTTCCTTAGAAGATTCATACCAAACTTGGCTGAGCTTCTCAGGAATATTACCAATATGTTGAAAAAGGACACAAAAACAAAATGGAATGCCGAGTACAAATAGTCATTTGAGCAAGTGAAATATGCTCTCACCCAAGCTCCAGTTGTGATTAGCCCATACTATATCAAAGACTTTTTTCTTTTCTCTTTCGCATCTGAGCACACTATAGCAACAGTATTGTTGCAGAAAAATAGTGAAGGGTACGAGCAACCCATAGCCTTTTTCAACAAAGCTTTAAGAGACACAACATTGAATTATAACATTATGGAGAAACAAGCCTTCGCCCTGGTAAAGGATATAAAATATTTTAGGGTCTATATTCTCCATTCTCACATAATTGCATACGTCCCAAACACAGTGGTTAAAGATATTCTAATCCAGGATAATCCGGATGGAAGAAGAGGAAAATGGATTGCGGTCATTCTGAAATATGACATTGAGATAAAACCTACTAAACTAATCAAAGGACAGGTTTTGGCCAAACTAATGGTTGAGTCTAATTTCCACTCTTTAGATATTAACTTTTTGGCTGCAGTAGACAGACCAGAAGAGAAGGCGACTCCAAACATAAAAGAGAAATTCTTAAATTCCCCTTGGTACGCAGACCTCATTTTCGTACTTCACAATTTATAGGCTCATCCAGGTTTGACTAAGACCAAATCCTGATTTATTAAATTGAAAGCATTGAAATTTTGTATTCTGGAAGGAAATATCTATTGGAAAGATCCTGGTGGTATCTTGCTTAATTGCTTGTTAAAGATGAAGCTGACAAAGTTATTCATGATTTCCATGTAGGAGACTGTGGTGGGCACCTGAGCTAGAAGACCATAGCTAAAAATATCCTGAGAGATGGCTTTTACTGGCCTACTCTATTTGTTGACGTTCACCAGAAGGTTACTTCTTACCACCAGTGTCATATTTTTGAAGGGAAAAGGAAGCTTCTGCCACTTCCAATGAAACCCATCTCTATTGAATCTCCTTTCAAATAGTGGGGGATAGAATTCATTGGTGAAATACATCCTCCCTCTTCGAGCCAACATAAATGGATCCTCACGGCCACAAACTACTTCACCAAGTGGATCGAGGTTGTACCATGCAAGCAAGCTACTGACTCTGTCATCATCAAGTTTTTAGAAACTAACATTTTGTCTCGTTTTGGATGCCCCAGAAAAATTATAACTGATAATGCAGTGGCTTTTAGATCCAAAAGGCTCATAGATTTTTGTAATCAATATCATATTACTTTGGGACACTCGATGACTTATTGTCCACAGGGAAATGGGCTAGCTGAGTCTTCTAACAAAATTCTGATGAACATCCTTAGAAATACACTGCAGGAAAACAAGAAATCATGGCATAATAAGTTGGCTTTCGCACTTTGGGCTGACAGGATTAGCACCAAAAGATTGATTGGTATGTCTCCATACCAATTGGTGTATGGCATTGAGGCAGTTTTTCCCCTTTCATTAGGAGTTCCGGTCATGAAACTATTGCAGGAAACACAAGAAGAACCAAACGATGTCCAGTGAAGAATAAATCAAATGATCCACCTAATGCAATCTAGAGAAGAATTTTACAACAGAACTCAAGTGATCTAGGAAAATATTAAAACGATTTATGACAAGAGATCCAAAGAGGATAACTTTGAATTGGGTGATATAGTTTTGAGGTGGGAATATAGAAATGAAGATAAAGGTAAACATGGAAAGTTTGATAGCTTGTGGAAGGGTCCTTAAACCATTCAGGCCTTCAGAGGAAATAATTCTTTTCTACTTTCTAATCATGATGGATCAGACCTACCAAGGGGACCCATAAATGGCAGGATGTTGAAGCATTACTTGCCACCTCAATAGAGAGATCACCATTCCATTCAATTGTATATATCATTTATTTTACAAGTCTTTTAGGTGTAGGTGTTATTTTTCAGGTGTTTGAAGCCCGCAGAGAAGGCCCTAAGACATTGAATAATACCATCAAAGTTTTGAAATAAAGCAAGTTAGGCAGCAAAACAAACTCTAGAGGAAGTTTTTCAAGACAACAAGAAACAAGATTCTTGGCATCTCGCAAGGAGGATACCATCCCCAGGTGGAGCCACTGTTATAACCCTATAATTTATAGGATCAATTGTTGATTGTATTTTTGTTCCTTTTAGTGTTTTTGATATGCAGAGATTACCACATCCTGAAAAAGAAAGAAAAAAAAGAAAGAAAGAAAAAAGAAAAGAAAAAGAAAGAAAAGAAAATGAGAAAAGAATAAAAGAGGTCATAAAAGAAATTAAATAAATCCCCATGCAATAACAATGGCTTGATCCATAAAGTATAAGCATGACCAAGTCCTTTTAAATTGATGTTGATAGTCTTAGTGAATAAGCTTGACTAAATTGTCTAATCTTAGTCAAGATGATAGGTTAGTTAGTGAATAAATTTGACCAAACAGCCTAATCTTGGTCAAATAGCCCCTAGGTAGAGTATTTTCTTAGTCCAACGATATAATCTGGGCTAAAGGTGCAACTGATGTAGGTTAGGACATAGGTTAAACAACTTCTTTTCAATAAATATGTATGATGATTGATGAAAAATGAAAGATTTTGGATGATGAAGTGTTTTTCTAACCCCATGGTGATAAAGTGCAGAAGAAGTAGTGCGCAAAACCCATAAAAAGTCATTAATCCTAAGTCCCATTCCATATGTTGAATCGTGCCCTAGAATATTAAATATCAGGCCTAGATCTACGACTGAGCAGTGAGCGCCCATATCTACAGCTGTGAAAAGATTTCAGACCCCCCCGATTGTTCGACCTTTAATGGTGGAGGGGGGTCTGAAAAGATGTTTAAGATGTGTGCTCAGATCTATGGCCATCCCACCACCGTGCAATCAGATGGTCCACAGAAGATTCCGGACCCCCCCCCCCAACCATTCTACTTTTAACGGAAGGGGGGGGTCCGACATGATGTTAAACAACACACCCAGATCAATGGTTGATCTGGTTTCTCCCAGATCAGTGGTCAGAAAGGAATCTTGAACCCCCCCCCCCCAACTATTCTACCTTTAACTGAAGGGGTGGGGGGTCCATAATGAAACAAATACGGGCGGGCCCCATCGCAATGCGGCATCACCTCATTGCATCCAAACTCCCCCTCTCCAAATATTTACAGCCTATTAGTGTTACAATTCACCACCACCCTCTACAAGTTTCATGTCATGAACCCATCAACATGTCCCATCCATCTAACCATTATAGGTCATATCTTTCCCATTCACCTTCCAATCACCAGTGCACACGTCGACCAGAGGTACACTTCAGACGTCTTTCATTCTGCACTATCTCACCCTGTGAAACGAATCTTGTAACTTTGTCTTTAACTTCTATATTTTAAAAATAGACCCCATAGCCGAATGGAAGCATAATTTATATTCATCCACTTCATTCAAAAAAAATACAAACAACTCGGTTATATTCTTTCTAACTAGCCTAAAATCTTTGAAAACTCAAACAAATCTAGAACTCACAGAGAGATCCCTCTTTGAAATTGGTAAGGATAGCTTCTAGTTTCAAAGCGGTTGGTTAAGGTTACCTCTGATAAGTTTCTTCTTACCTCATAACAACCTCTGGGAATTTATAGAGTGATAACACATTCCTGAGGATGCTACTTGGGAGCATGAAGATGCAATGCGGACGAAATACCTGCATCTTTTTGAAGATTTTTGAAAGCTCTATTATATATGGGTGTATGATGCACTGAGGACAATGCATAAATAAGGGGAGGGGATTGTAATATCCCTCAGCTGAACCCAATTGTAAATGTAATATAAATGTACTTAAGATGGTGAGTTTTTTTGACCTCATTTGGTAATGCACGTCATGTGGCACAGTGTGTGCATGAACTGCGCAGTAAAATGATGTAATATGCACATTCCAGGATACCATGCACAATAACTAAGGTGTGCATGGTATGGAGGACAATGAGCCTAGTGTATATGATATGTGTTATAGGTTGGTGAGTCGGTTATTATAAGATGGGATGCTCATGTTTTGGTATTAGGCTGGAAAGCCTAGATGTCAAAGGGCAATGTGCGTACTTTGTACATGACTCATGATTAATATAAAATACATCTCTACATGCAGACTGACCACGATAAAAAATATAGGGGACTGAACTTCACCAGTTAGGGAAAGGGAGGGCCAAAAGTCAAGGGAATATTATATTAATATTTCCTAAAACATAACGTATGGATAATTATTTTATCCTAAGTTCTAAAGTTGGGGACAAGTGGACCAAAGTAACTTCTGATATGACAAGTGTCAAGTTGGGGACATGTGTTCATATCGTGGGGGAACTTATCTCATTTGGTGACTTTGGAGGGGATACCTTACCAGCAGCCCGACCATCATTCGCACAATGACTTCCACGAAGAGTTCATAGTGATTTTCCACACTCAGTTATCTATTAAATGATTCTATGACCATTTTCACTCATGCATTTTGTTATCCTTGAGACAGCCATATCATCATTCTGGAGCCTGTTCCCATAGCCCTTTTTGGTTGGTGTACCTGGTTAGCTTGGAGCGAGATTGAAGAAGCGGGTTGTCAGGCCCGTGAGAAATTCTCTGAGCGAGAGAATTGATGGGGATTGATTCCCAAAGGAGCTAAACTATAGCTACAGTGCTCTGAGACTTTCGTTCAGGCCTGTTGCTGAAGCCCTGGAAGGGAAGTGGGGAAGTTGAGGGACTGTTGAGCAGAGAAGGGGCACACTTCCTTGTGTGGGACAGGCATGTGGGGAATGAGAGGTTGTAGGCTATTAGTGGAGTGAGTACCTGAGACAGAGTCTTTCCTGTTGCCCATGAGCCTTAGCCTGGATAGGAACCCTTTTTCCTGGGTGGAGTTTAGTCCCAGATCGAGGGTGACTCAGTGTTGAGAGTGATGAACAATGTAGTCTATGGCTGGGAGGTTCGTGGGTGGTCTGTATGGAGTTGGTGAAAATATTTTTAAGATAAGTAACAATTGTATGAAAAAATGATATTCTTCTTTGTTATTTACATGCCTATGTTACGGTTTATCATATATGTAATTATAACTGCCTGTATGTTTATGGGTAAATCCCTGTAGATGTTGCATATCTATAGTTACTGTTATTTCAGTATAAAAGTCACATGTTACAGAAAGTAATTGTTTGTTTATGTTTATATGTAAATCTTTTGCAAGAGTGTTGTATGTATATGTTTTAGATGCATGTAGTTTAAAGAGTAAATTTATGTGGCATATCTCAGTTGACTACTAGGTATGTTACCATATGTTTCATAGTAAGGGAATGAAAAAGTTCCCTAGAGTAGCATGGTCCGGCCTTAAAAGGCTGGGAATGTTACCGAATGGTGTCAGAGCACAAGAGGTTGCTCTGGAGTGGCATACCCTAGCCTGCAGGTGGTCGGGGGAACGTTACATATTTGTAGGCAAGACTATTCTAGATGGATATTACATGTCATGCCATTTGTAGTGGTATGTGGAATGTCACATAACTCCTCACGGTTAGAGAGTTATGGCCATGTGAAGTTGGAGAACCCTCATGAGTCATCTAGAAGCCCCAAAAGGTCAAAGTAGTCAAAGTGGTTTAATAAATAATAAAGTGAAGTGATGAGTATACTATAAGTCAAAGTGAACAGAAAAGAAATTATTTAAATAATAAAGTTAATAGAGAAATTACTAAGTGGACAAGTGGTTAGAAGTGGGTTAGCCCTAAAATAAGGAAAGTGGTTTAAGATGGTTAGAAGGTAACCCCCTGAGGTAAAGTGAAGTGATGAGTGTACTATAATTCAAAGTGGATGCAAAATAAATTAGTTAAATAATAAATTTAATTGATAAATTACTAATTGGAAAAGTGGTTAGAAGTTGGTTAACCCTAAAATAAGGAAAGTGGGTTAAGATGGTTAAAAGGTAACCCCTTGAGGAAACTACATGAAAGTATAAATAAGAGGGAAGGCTCTCTCATTTTAATAACACTTGAGCATATGTAATGTATACATGTTATTGAGGTAACCAAAGGATATCTAATCCGATTTTCAGAGGGAAGGTGAAGTAAAGAAGGCCGAAATTCAAGGGAGGATAAATTCTTTTGATAATGCTTTCTAAGGTGTGTTATTTACAGGGCATCTCACCATTTTTGAAATAAGTTTTTTTCTAGAATGATTCAGACCATCAAATTAGGAGGAAATTGAGGAAACTTATCCAAGTAGTTGTGGTACAAATTTCAGCTTTTGGGTCATTATATTTTTGGATTTACACTCCATGGAAAATAGGGTTTGTTGCTAGTCCTAAAACTAGTCTAAAACATGTTTTTCGGGTAAAAATATCATAACTTATACATAACAGATCAAAATTTAGTAAGACTAAATGTATTGGTTAGAGAACAATCTATAGTATTTTCTGTACAATTTTCATATTGATACAACAAATATTTCGTGCAGGGCATGATCTACAAGTTCACTGTCTAGAATAAGCCATAATTCAACAAGGTATGCCATTTTTTTCTATAACTCCTTTTCCAAGAGGTTCTAAGTAGTGACACCTGGAGGAATTGCATAAAACACACTGACGAACATTGTGTACTATTTTAAGATATTTATTCATTATAGGTACATAGTTATGATTATTTCAAGTTAAAGTTGTTGACTAATCCAAAACTAGTCATGTGAGACTAAAGTAAATTTTGATGAAAATTCTAGTCTCTTGTTGTCAAAGTTAAAGAAGGTTTGCATGTATGTGATCATATACACCAGGTCTATTACAGAGTTACAAATCAGATTTGGATAATGAAATTGATGAGGGCTTTTGGTTGAGGTACATGTTGGGTACATGGTTGAGACAAGTAGTTGATGAGTTGGCACATACATGAGGCGTATAGTTGATGATGTTGGTATATCTTGATGAGTCATAGTTGATGAGTAGTTGATACATGATTGGTACATACTTGGTACATGGTTGGAGACACTTATTAGTAGTATTGTTGACACATGGTTTATGGATGATGTAGCATACTTGTATTGGTATATAATTAGAAGCACATATTTATCTTGGTGATGATTATGAGTTGTTGTGTTATGTTTGGTTGATGCACATATTTGAGAGTTGTCTTGGTGAGTAGATCTGATTTGGTTGATAATATTGATCAGATAGGTTGTTGTGATAGGTTGTTTGGACAAGTTGTTGTGACATGTTATGTGTACATGTTTGGTGCATGGTTGATGCACTTGTTCATGGTACAGATTGAGGTACAGGTTGGTGCATGGTTGATGCACTTGTTTATTGTATAGGTTGTTTGGTACAGGTTGGTGCATGGTTGATGCACTTATTTATGGTACATGTTGATTATAGGTTGAGGTACATGTTGATGCATGGTCCAGGTTATTGGTACAGGTTGTGTTAAGAACCAAATATCAATATAGCATAGAAAAACCTCAAAAAAAGTACTCAACACCTTGAAAAAGAGATAATTTCAGATAATAAGCCTCTTCAAGGGGGCAACCTCCTTTTACCCCACTTAAATCTTCAAGTACAAGATGATTCAAAATGAAAATGTCTCCTTGGCATATATAGGAGACTAGGAGGTATAATTACAACTAATGGCCTAAAGCCGACATAAATAAAATAACATTACTAATATAATATGCCCCAATTAAGGGGTAATGAGCCAATATTAGGGCTTAACATGCCCCTCCTCTTGAGACAAGTGTTGTCTGCAACGCTTGAGTAACTCTAGATGCTTCTCTATAAAATACTCATCTTCCCAAGTGGAATCTTCAGCCGGTAGTTTCCTCCATTTAATGAGATACTCTGAAATGGATCTATTCCTCAACTGGCGAATTATTGTGTCAGTGATGGCTTCAGGCTCCAATATGATTTTTCCTTCCTTGTCAAGTTCTAGCAATATAGTTTGAACTGGGATCTTGTCTCCTATAACCTTCTTTAAGCATGAAACATGGAAAACTAGGTGTACTCATGAAGATGCATGCAACTCCAACTTGTATGACATAGTACCAATCTTTTGCAACATCTTATAAGGGCCATAGTACTTTGGTGATAATTTATTATCCTTCTTCACTTGATTGAGGGAAATTTGTTTGTATGGTTGTAGTCTTAAAAACACCCAATCCCCTACTTCAAAACTTCTTTCACTATGACGTTGATATGCTTGATGTTTCATGCGATTCTATGCCATGGTCAGGTTTTCCTTTAAGATTTGGAGAACTTGTTGTTGATTCTCGATGTGATCTTCCACTTCTTGAACCTTAGATTTTTATTTTAGAGAAGAAGTGATGGAAGGCGAGTGGTATCCATAAAGTTCCATAAATGGTGTCATTTTTGTTGCAGTATGAAAGGAAGGGTTATACCACCATTCTGCCAAGGGTAACCATTTGAACCATTGTGTTTGTTTATCAGAGACAAAGCAACGAAGGTAGCCTTCCATACATTTGTTCACTATCTAAATTTGTCCATTAGATTGAGGATGATAGGATGAGCTATGAGCCAATTGAGTACCCAAACAAGAAAATAATTCTGTCCAAAAATGTCCAGTGAAAATGGGATCTTTGTCACTTACAATAATCTTTGGGCTGCCATGTAGCTTATGAACTGTCTCCATGAATGCGGTGGCAATTGTACTAGATTTGAAGGGATGAGAGAGTGCACAAAAGTGTGAGTACTTGGTCAGTCTATCAACAATCACCATGACGACACTATTTCCTTCAAACTTTGGTAACCCTGTGATGAAATCCATGGAAACCTCCTCCCAGTGCTGACTTGGGATGGATAATGGTTGTAAAAGACCTAGGGTCTTAATTGTTTCCACCTTTTTTTTTTGGCAAACCAAACATTCTTCCACAAAACTTTGAACATCAATTTTAAGGCCATCCCAAAAAAAATCCTTCTTGACTCTATGGTAGGTTTTCAAAAATCTCGAGCGCCCTCCTACTGGAGAGGTGTGCAATTCCAATAGTACCTTTTGTTTGAGTTGGGAGATCTTACATAAATATAAGTGATCTTTGTACCATAGTGAATCATTTTTCCATGTAAATGTATCTGATGCACTGGAATGTTGCTGCAACCTTTGAATGAGATTCCACACTTTTTTTTCATTCTTCCATTCATCCCTTGCTTCTATTATCCAATCGGGTTAGATGATTGAGATAGCATAAAGGAAGGCCTCAACATCTTCATCCTTTCTTGAGAGTGCATCTGCCACAACATTTTGCTTCCCCTTTTTATAGGCGATTTCAAAATCATAACCCAATATCTTGGTTACCCATTTTTGTTGTTCTTCTAAAGATAGTCTTTGTTCCAAGAAGTATTTAAGACTATCATGATCTATTTTGACCTTGAAGTTCCTACCTATTAGGTAAGGACACCATTTCTTCAATGCATGTAGTATTGCCATCATTTCCTTCTCATAAATGGGTTTGTGTAAGTCCTTTCCCTTGAGTGGTCGACTTTCAAAAGCCAGGGGCCTTCCTTCTTGCATTAGGACAACACCAACTCCATTTCCCAAGGCGTCACATTCCATAATAAAAGTTTTTGTGAAGTCTGGAGTGGTCAAGACAGGAGCTTTACACATCACCTCTTTAAGTTGTTCAAAAGATTTGTTTTCCTCTGGAGTCCATGAAAATGAATCTTTCTTAGTTAGTGCCATTAAAGGTGCTACTATTCTTCCATAGTTTCGAACAAACTTGTGGTAGTAACCTGTCAAACCCAAAAATCCTCTAATATTCTTCAATGTTTTGGGAATTGGCCAGTCCATGATGGCCTTAATATTGTTAGGGTCTACCTTGACACCTTCATGAGATACAATATGACCCAAACACTCTACCTCCTTTGCTCCAAAGAAACATTTGGATGGTTTGGGATATAGTTGTTGCTCCTTTAGTAGTTGTATCACCTTGTCAACATGTCACACATGATCCTCCCAAGACTTGCTATAGATTAGTATATCATCAAAAAATACTAACACAATTTTTTTAAGGAAGGGATTGAAAATGGAATTCATCAACGCTTGGAATGTGGAAGGTGCATTTGTAAGGCCAGAAGGCATGACTAGAAATTCATAATGGCCTTCATGAGTTCGGAATGTTGTTTTTGGGATATCTTCTTCCTTCATTTTGATCTGATGATACCCTGAACGAAGATCCAATTTTGTGAAATAGATTGCTCCATGTAGTTCATCTAACAATTCATCAATGATGGGAATGGAAAACTTATCTTTAATAGTGATCTTATTGAGCTCTCTATAATATGGACACATATGCCATGAGCTATCTTTCTTGAATACCATTACCACTGGTGCAGAGTAAGAACTTTGGCTAGGTCTAATAATTCCAGCCTCTAACATTTCTTCAACCATGCGCTCAATTTCACTCTTCTGGGCATAAGGGTATCTGTGTGGCTTGATGTTAGGAGGAACACTCCCATGAATTAGGTGAATTTCATGATCATGATTTCAAGTGGGTGGAATACCTTTGGGAATATCTTCAAATAATTTGGAATGCTTATCAATGATCCTTTGGAGATCTTGAGGAATAGATGGCTTAGATGTTTGAACATCTAGTGAGCATAGTTGTGCAATAACGCCTTGATGCCCATTTTTCAATAATTTTTTAATGCCATTAAAGCTTATCACCTTACCGGGTTTCCCTGTGATACCTCTTAAGTCAATTTATTTTCCTTCCAATGAAAATTTCATGAAAAGTTCTTGAAAATTAAAATACATTGTTCCTAATGATTGTAACCATTGGATTCCTAGTACAACATCTACACCACCCATGGGTATAGAAATAATTGGAATATTCATTAGATATTCCCCCATAGTAATATTGATCTTATTGCATTTTCCTGAGAAATTGATAGTTCCTCCATCTGCAATCATTACTTGAAACTTTGGCACTGGATATACAAAGCAATTGAGAGCTTTGGCTAATTTATAGTGAATGAAATTATGAGTACTTCCAGAATCAATTAGGACTATTACCTTTTTATTTTTGATGTATCCTTCGATCTTGAGGGTTTGAGGAGTGCTAATTCTAGCCAATGCATTACATGATATCGTGGGAGTCAACTCTTCAGACAAAATTGCTTCTACATTTTCATCTTGAGATGGTTCTTGTTCTTCTTCTTCTTCCTCTTCACAATCTATGTAGAATAATTTCTTCTCACCACACTTATGCCCCTTACTGTACTTGCTATCACAATTAAAGCATAAATATTTTCTTTTATTTCCTCCAATTGTTGAGGTGTCAACCTTGTAGGTTGAGGTGTTTTAGAAGAAGGAGCATTGTTCTCTCTATAGATGTTAGGAATGGTCCTTCTAGTAGCCATAACCATATTTTTACTTTCAACATTTCTTGCCACCTTAAATGCATTCTCTAATGATTTGGGTTCCCAAAGGCGAACCTCATGTTGAATGTTATCCTTTAAAGTTCCTATGAATACATCAATCAAGTGCTCATCTGGAATATCGGTTACCTTTATATTCAATCTTTGGAAGTTCTCAATGTGTTCGGTAACTGAACCCTTTTGCTTGAGATTTATCAATTCGCTAAAGAAGTTATTTCTCCTTATATCCTCATAGTGTGCTATCATTTATTCCATGAAAATTGTCCAAGTGACGAGCGATTTATGAGAACAAAGCCATCGATACCATACAAATTGATTAGGTTCTAAATATAAAGAAGCAATTCGTACCTTTTGTGTATGTGGCACATTATGGAGATCAAAGAATTGCTCCATCTTAAGTATCCATGTGATTGGGTTCTTGCCATCAAACTTCCTCATATCAATCTTAGGAACGTGGTTGGTATTCAAACCAAAGTTGGAGTTTCTCCATTCTTGATTCAACTTCTTTGTGTCCTCATCATGAATTTCATGGGATGCATTTTCACTTTCAGATGTCTTCTCTGTTACAAAATTTTTCAATACTTCCATGATCTCCCCTTTTACACCCTCCATCATCTCTTGTAGTTCATATTTTGTGACTATCTTCTTTTGTAAATCATTTATGTCCCTACGAATTTCTTCACCTTCATCAAGAGTCCAAGTAGGATTGTATGGAGGCTTATTTGGTGTAGAAGTTCCCTTTTTGGGTGGCATGTTGGCCAAGTATCACTTTTGAACCTTGATTTTGAGGTGGTTCTGCTAGACAATATTTCTTCTGTTGTATCTCCCAAGTTTCGTCCCTTCTGGGTATGAAAATTTCTTTTATATAGTTCTATGATATTTCTTCTCTACAATTCCATAGGTCTGATCAAAATTGGATGTGCCGAGTGGAATTTACGGTAACTTCCCCACAACTTGCCTATTTTTTTCCTTTCCAGGAGATCTCACTTGTATAGTGTGCCCCGCACAAAATAATTGATATAAAATTTTGAAACTTAGCACCAGAAATACTACAGACTGTCCATGATCCAATGAAACTAGTCCCGCTCAATTTGGATACTCTAGGAATAAGTTATGATTTTTTTACCTGGAACACCTTCTTGAGAATAGTCAATAGGACTAGTCATATACCCTATCTTACACAGGGTGTATCTACAAATTTAAGATGACCCAGAAGTTGAAATGTTTACCACAAATACCTTACTAATTTTTGTAAATATCCTCCATATTTTAGGGTCTGAAACATTATAGAAAATTATTTATAGCGAAAATTCTGCAATGACTCAGTTCAGGATGATTCCAGAACCCTATCTTGTACAGGATGTATCTCTGAAAGTATAAGCCAACAGGAGATGAATTTTGAACCCAATGTACCTTGATCTGTCTACTACATATCCTCCAAGCCGTTTCAGCTGAAACCTTGTAGAAAATAGGTTATAGCAAAAATTCCAAGGTGTCTCAGATGTAGCAGCGAAACCCCAAGACCTTGAGCTCTGATACCATATGTTAAGAACCAAATATCAATATAGCATGGAAAAACCTCAAAAAAAGTACTCAATGCCTTAAAAAAGAGATAATTTCAGATAATAAGCCTCTTTGAGGGGGAAACCTCCTTTTACCCCACTTAAATGTTCAAGTACAAGATGATTCAAAATGAAAATTTCTCCTTGGTATATATAGGAGACTAGGAGGTATAATTACAACTAATGGCATAAATCCGACATAAATAAAATAACATTACTAATATAATATGCCCCAATTAAGGGGTAATGAGCCAATATTAGGGCTTAACAGGTTGTTTGGTGCAAGTTGATTGGTACAGGTTTACAACAGCATATCTCACAATGATAGTGTGACAGTGGTTCCATCATTCTACTTATACGTTAGGGCGGTTGGACGGGGAAAGGAGAGGTGGTTGTAGCCACATTTCATTTGTATCCAAAGAATGTAGGGGTTTGTAGCCTCCTTATGGTTGTAGCCAGAGAATAGGGGAGTTGGAGCTTCCCTCAGGTTGTAGCCTGAGAAACTAGGGGGTTGGAGCCTCCTTGCAGTTGCAGTTGGAAAACAAATAAATTTGGTGCTTCCAATGAATTTAATTCTTGAAGACATATAATAAAAATCATTTTGTGGTTTTCTCCCTCTTTGGGTTTCCACGTAAAACACTGGTGTACTGTGTATGTGCGTGATTTCTCATTTGTTCATTGGTTATTTACTCTGAAACTGTTGGATAATAATTCTACATTGATTTAACACTTGCATTTTATGGTGAAAAAGGATTAAATTGCTCTATTACTGATTCACCCCCCCTCTTAGTAATCCAACAATTGGTATCAGAGCCGGTTCCTTCAGGAAACAATTTAACCACTGGAAGGAGATCATGGATTATTTTGAGAATGGTGTACCAATGTTTAATAGTCATAATTGTTTTAAGTATCTGATGTAGAGGAGAAGGACGAAAGTATTTTTACAGACACAAGGACATTATATTTGGCTATCAGTTGTTATAGGATATGATAGTTCAAAAAGGGAAAAGACTGCAACCAAGAAGAAATTGAAGAAGAATAACAAAATAGCTATGGATTTCATCTGGGAAGGATTACCTAATCCGGTAAGAGAAAAGTTTGGTAAATGTTCATCAGCCAAAGAACTTTGGGATAAGTTACATGACATATATTCTTCACCCATTGCAGATTCAGAAAATTCCAAAGAAGATGCATATATAGATCAAGAATAATTATGTTCACTATGTCAAACAGATTTAGAAGATGAAGAGTACATAATCACCAGAGGTATGTTGTTTTTCTTTTATTGTGAAAAACGTGGACATCTTGAAACATAATGCCATGAAGGAAATGAGATAGAAAAACTAATTGAAAATGAAGACAATTATGAAGCAGAATTGATGAGTGCTTTAGATGAAATAAGAGAAGAAAAAAAGCCACTCAAGAAAGAATTGATGAAACAAAAGGAAAGTGTTCAAAATTTTTAAGAAGCCCAACATGTCATCGAGAACATAAGAACTTAGCTAGAAGAAGCCAGAAAGATTGAAGAAAATATTGAATATCAAAAACAATATTTGGAAGCCAACATAGAAGCACAAAAGGAAGAAGCAAAAATGAGAGTGAATATATTGATAGATCATCTTAAGGAAATAACTAATTGTCTAAACCATCTTGAGGCAGAGTTTGGTCAAGAAGAGAAAGGACTTGAAGAATAAATAATCACATTAAAAACTCAACTTGAAATAGTGAAAAGAACAGAAGAATTCATGAAGTCTCGGATAATGAAGAAAGAAGAAGAGGTTGTCACATTGAGAAGTAAAATCATCAAGCTCAACAAGAACATTGAAGAGACAGAAACATCCACATCAGTTATAGACATTGAAGATAAGCACTCAAGTTTGCTAGAAAAGAAGAATGAAGAAAATAGAAAGAGTTATGCAAAAGTACTCAAAGGAAGGAATCATGGTCAACCAAAATCTAAGAAAACTATTGAAGATACATCTTCAAGAAGACCATTCATGTTCAAGCCACAAAGAGGCTTCAATCATGATCATAATTAGTCAAAGAACAAATTCAGAAGGACTACACCACAAAGAATATCATTCACTCTCAGGTATGAAAATTTATTTTATGGTCATTATTTTTATTGTACTAATTTTGGACATAAGGTTGTAGATTGCAGGGATTATAAAATAAATGTTCAAGGAAGAAGTGCATATGTGGCCCCACGTAACATTGAATGTTACAAATGTCATAACTATGGACACACAGTTAGTGAGTGTAGATGCATGATCGATACTTCCATGAAAGAGAACATTGATATCAGATATATGAAAGTATGGATAAGAAAACACAAAGAACAGGTAAACAAAGACCAGGTCCCAGAGATCGCAAGATTGACAATAAAACGAGATGAAGAAAATTCTACAGAGAAAAAGAAAGATGTCAGATACAAAAAGGTTTGGAAAATAACTGAAAGAAAAGAAGGATAGGTAAATAAGGAACAGGTTCAAAAGATTGTACTTTCAGGAATTGTAGTGAAAGATGAATCCATAGACACAAACAAAGAAGTCAGAGCTCATAGATATGATGAATCTACCAATGAATATGATGATGAATCTACCAATTAAGATGATGATGAATACACATCAAAGCAGGAATTGTTCTGATCCATCTAACTTAGAGACTCCCAGGTAATATGAATATTAGACAGGGGGAGTCTATGCGATAGCCGTGATAGACCAAAGAACCATCCTTCGAGTATCTTGCAGAGTTTGAGAAGATAGATCCAGAGCATTTAGTTAGCATAAGTATAATTTGATGGATTAATCAAGACTTCATGATAGTATAGTGATAAATGGGCCAACATTATGGAGAGTTGCACAAGTAGAGTCTTGGACAATATGGACGACAGCATGGATTCATAGATTGGTTAGAAGAGTGGTTCAAAGAAAAAGGAACATTATCATAATGGATGATACTTACACAAGAAATGGCTCGAACAATGCTAATGGATTCCAAATTGACAGATATGTTTTGGACACATGTAGTGCATACAACAATTCACATTCAAAACAAAGTAATGCTCAGAAACAACAATGACAAAAATCCATACGAACTATGGAAAGGAAGAACATACAACAACCTCTACATCAAGGTAACTCAAGGTAGTATTTTATTAATTGAAATTTATGTTGATGATATTGTTTTTGGAAGTACTAATGACAGGTTAAGCCAAAAATTTGCAAAGGATATGCAGAATGAATTTGAAATGTCATTACTTGGAGAACTATCCTTCTTTCTGGGTATTCAAATATGTAAAAGAAAACAAGGAATTTTTATTTCTCAAACTAAGTATATCAGAGAAATGCTAAAGAGGTTCAGAATGGAAGATTTCAAACTAGTTACCACTCCTATGCAAACCAGTTGCAAGTTGAGAAAAGATTATGATTCAAAGTCTACAGATCAGAGGTAATACATGTCAATGATTGGTAGCTTACTATATGTGACAACATTCAGACCAGATGTAATGCAGGAATTTGGACAAGTGACATGATTTCAATCAACACCAAAGAAATCACATGTATTAGCAATAAAGAGGATTTTCAAATATCTCAAAGGAACAAAAGAGTTTGGATTATGGTATACAAAAGGAAAGTATCTATCACTTATTTCCTACACAGATGCAGATTGGGAAGGTTGCATTGATGACTGACGAAGCACCAGTGGAGCAATGTTCTACTTGGGTGAGTGTTTAGTATTATGGATAAGCAAGAAATAATCACCGGTATCCGTATCTATAGCCGAGACAGAGTATATTGCAGCAGGAGGATGTTGTAGATAGGTTCTATGGATGAAACAAACTTTGACAGATATACATGTTGAGTATGATGAGCCCATTCCAATCTATTGTGATAATACAACCGCCATCAGTATCTCAAAGAACCCGGTGATTCACTTCAAGATGAAGCACATTCCAATCAAGTATCACTTTCTACGAGAACAAGTTGTAGAGAAGAAAATCAGAGTTGAATATGTGGGGAAAAAAGAACAAGTGGAAGACATCTTTACAAAACTGCTTTCACGGGAAGCCTTTGAGTATCTTCGCCATAGACTAGGAGTAATTTCTACTCCAAAATGAATTATTTTGAATGATTATCTTATATGTCTTAGATGTACATAAGGAAGCACCATAAATAGGACAAATCGGGTTGGGAGATCAGTTTCAGGAAGAGTTTTGTTAGGGGGATCAGCCCCAAATGAAAATATACCTTTGCCATTGATCAAAAATGGGGAGAGATTTATCATATGAAAAGGTAAATGATTAGAGAGAGAACACAAGGGCATGTTTCCAAGGGGAGCGATTGTCACAAGGGAAGAATGAATGATATGACTTCAAAGTGATACCCTTTGTCAAAGGGGGATATATTATTCATATGAAGGGAGAGAGAGTAATCAAAGTCTTATAAACAAAAATAAAAATCAAAGGCATGTAGATAGGGGGAGCAGCCCCCAAGGAGAGTTCAGTCAGGGGGAGAATCCCCAAAGGGAGATACCCTTTTCCATTGATTTCAAAGGGGGGGATATAGAAACATTGATGAGGAGTATAAGCATGAATGTTATCATGACTAAGTGTTGTCATCAATGCCAAAGGGGGAGATTGTCAAACAATTGGCTTAGGTTGATGGAAAATTGGTATGGATTATTGGTTTTCATTGATTTAAACCATTGGAGAGTGATATTCTAGATTGATGTCAACCCTTAGTGATTGATGTCAACCCTTGGAGAAAGTTCGGTAGCGAATTCCGGTAGCACAAAGGTTTGGGTAATGGACCCAATGTTGTTTCCTTTTGTAATGGTATGAGTTTTAATATATTTTAAGGTAATACTATTCTATATGGATATTAAATTTCATTCCATTTCTGGTGGTATGTGGAACGCCACATAACTCCTCACGGTTAGAGAGTTATGGCCATGATAAGTTGGAGAACCGAGATTTGGGTAATGGACCCAAGTTTTTTTTATGGATAATGGTATGATTTTTGATATATTTGTAGGAAATACTATTCTATATGGATATTACATGTCATGCCATTTCTAGTGGTATGTGGAATGTCACATAAATTCTCACGGTTAGATAGTTATGGCCATGTGAAGTTGGAGAACCCTCATGAGTCATCTAGAAGCCCCAAAAGGTCAAAGTAGTCAAAGTGATTTAAGAGATTTTAGAAGGTAAATAACAAAGTGAAGTGATGGTTATACTATAATTCAAGGTGAACACAAAATAAATTATTTAAATAATAAAGTTAATGGAGAAATTACTAAGTGGACAAGTGGTTAGAAGTGGGTTAGCCCTAAAATAAGGAAAGTGGTTTAAGATTGTTAGAAGGTAACCCCTTGAGGTAAAATGAAGTGATGAGTGTACTATAAGTCAAAGTGTACTATAAATTATTTAAAGTGGATATTGGTTTACTGTGTATGTGTGTGATTTCTCATTTGTTCATTGTTTATTTACTCTGCAACTATTGGATTATAATGCTCCATTGATATAACACTTACATTTTATGGTGAAAAATGATTAAATTGATCTATTATTGATTCACCCCCCCTCTTCGTAATCCAACATATATTTATAAGTTTCATTTACCAAAATGTCTGAGGAAACATTCTAGTAGCAAGGTATAGTTTCAATATTAAAAGATTTGAAAGAATAAAGTAAATTACATACCTCTTGTTGGTAACCTCTCAAGTGTCAGGACAAACAATGAATGATATTTCTTACTCGTCATACGATTATCTATGAATCATCAAACACCCATAATAATTTTACCTTAAGTTCAATGGATTTATTCAAGCCTTGGACCAAGGCTTCATATTCTGCGGTGTTATTGGTGCATTCAAATTCCAAGTAGTAGGATATGGGAATTTTATGTTGATGTGGATCAATGATGATACATCCTACCCCAAATCCATATTGATATTTGGAGCCATAAAAATACGCAGTCCAAATGTCAGTATATACAGGTGGATTAATGATACAATAACCTAATTCTTTCAATACTATACATGCATTATCATTAGTCTAATTGCATGGAAGGATTTTAGGCTAGGTGTCTATTATCATTTCAGATGGTTTTTCTTCATAACAACCATGGTCAGTCTCTAAGAAATAATTACCCAAAATAGAATGCACAAAGTTGATGGGTTCATTTTTACCTTCTAATTCAGCCACCATATGTTTCATATGAGCTTCATTGTTTACATGAATATGATTGGATTTACCTTTGTGCGGTAGCCATAGGTGGAACCGGTTTGTTGAGAAATAGCCTTGAAGTTTGGGTGACCAATCCTATCGTAACAAAAATCCATAACTGTTTGGGATGTCAACAACAACAATATCAATTACCTAATGAGCCCCTGGGCCAGAGGTTTATACAATTTGTACATATTTTAGTTCTACTCTGACTTTTACATCTGACCTATCTAACTATATGATTCTTGTGGTGGTCAATTGTAAAACAACATTTATTATTTGGCATATCGAATAGGAAATGATGTTGGAAGAAACACCATAATCTACCAAACAATTGTGCACATTAAAATTAAAAATTTCATTTGTAAGTAAAAAAGGAGGGATCTAGGATCTTGAATAAGCAACTATATGTGTTGCATTGATGGCAGCTTTGATTTCGACTGTGTTATCCCCATTTCATAGGGATAAATAAGGAGATGATGTCTCGAGGCCCTCAGGTTGCATACACAGAGTATCGAGAGATAATTGGCTGACAATGTCCACTTGCACAAACAGAGGCTCGCCTCACCACCATAGATCTTAGATTCATCATGACGGTATCCACCACATAATATTTCTTCCAAACTACATTGGGTCTTGCTCCATGAGGTACAATCCAGGTATTATTATGAGTGTCATTTCAATATTTGAGGCATTTGAGTGTGTTGCATTTAAAGGTGTTTTTGATTATGTAATGTTTGCTTGGAAGTTATGCTCTTTTCCTTGTTTCACCTTAGTGGTTGAAATTGCACCCTAGTAAGTGGTCACCCTTAGGGATGAGTTTTCTACTAGGAGGTCCCCTTGAAAAGTCATCCTTCCATTCTCTATCATACTTACCACTTTCTACACTTCATCCCCTCACCTCCTTATCTTTTGGGATTTTCGAGTGTACTGACCCAAGAAGGGATTGCCCCTCATTTCATGGGAAGAAGGGGATGAAGGCCTAGAGAGAATGTAGCTGGAAAAAGATAAAATACAAATCATAACCTTCCATATGCTCGACCAAAATAGGTCTTGAGAACAATGAAATGTTTCTCCTAAAAATTCAAATACCTACAAAAGCAAACACATATATATATATAAATTTTCCATTTGTTGAGGGATCTACACAAGTGTGTTACAAGCTAGAATTTAACCCCATGGCACTCTGCACACCTCTCCCTTCAAGTGACACTGTGGTACTTCCCCCCAAGCTATATGTTACCCCGTAGGGAGTACCCAGTTGTTATGGACCTTAATTAATTAATGGCATTAAATGGGTTTGGAAAAAGGATGCATTGAAAACAAAGGTGCAACACACCCTCCACAAAGGCACCCATAAAAGAGACACTACGATACCTTGTATGTCATGAAAACCATGCCCAACAGTATTTCCCCCATCCACTTAATCTTCTCCACATGGCTTAGAGGGGGGTCCACTTGAGAAACACTCCTTGACTTAGGGAATGATTCACCCAATAGGTCACTTTGTCAACCCTCCCATACCTAAACTTGTCTAGTTGCATAGGGTCTTTGAGCACTTATTTAATTTGATGAAGTGGTTTTTCATGCACATTATTAGGTGACTCTTTTATTGATTTTATTTACTTATCATGATACGCTTGACTTGAGATCCTTGGAGGGCATATTCATTGTCTTTGCAGGACCTTGCTTGGTGGATAGTTTTGGAAGAACAAGCCTAGCTTGGGCTTCCTTGAGTCATGAATCCCACATGGTGGATACCATGGCTCGCACATTGGATGATGATGAAAACCTTTGGAGGCTTGAAAGACACCATGGAATATCTCACCTAGCCCCTACAAGCCCAACGTTTTTCCTTTGTGTTGGGGCTCAGAAATGTCTTATTTTCATCCACCTTTCCCTTCATCATTCTCCACATTTCATCACCCCATTAATCTTTCACGATATCATTTCCATAAATATACTTGGGTTTCACCTTATTGTTTTCCACTTTATTCATTTTAGTATTAGAAGGGAATTTGTGATTAAATGTTAGAAAATTGACATGTTTTCATATATATCTCAAAAATGTGTGAGCTTTGTAATGTGTAGGAATATGAGAAGGATTGATTCAAAAGGACTTTGTTGGTGCAATTATTTACATAATATATTACCAAACATAAATTATCAACCGGGATTCGTAATCAAAAGAGTTGATGCACTATATGTGCCGATAACAGATAGGTTCCTATGTCTGATGAGTATAGTTCAATCAAGAAAACCATATAAAAACCAATACTCGGTTTTCCACACTTCAAAGATAACACTCTTCATACAATTCATAAATTAGAAAGCAAAAATTGCAATCATGCACTCAAAAGATTTTGCTCAGATAATGCCTTGTCCATTTACAAGCTCATGAAGTGGAAAGATGGACTTTGAATTTGTTATCTGTAGCTAATATCCTTAACAACAACTAACAAGCAAATCTGGGCACACTTCAACAATACCACTGCAAACTTAGAAGAGAGAAATGATAACAAAACTTCTCAAGCAAACAGTGAATCGAAAGGTTCTTTCTTAGGTGACAAATTTGTTCATTAGAGGCTCATGAAATGAAAAGATGAACTTAAGATCTATCTCCTGGAGAAACTAAACTAACAAGTGGGATGCTCCATTAAAAATCATGTATGGTGAAATATGGAGATCCAACTGTTCCTGCATTACCACACTTTGCAACAAATTTGAATAGTGAAATCAAACAAAATATCATGAAATCAAAATAACAAATACATGAAATGGAAATCTACACTAACAATTTACAATAAGCTTACCAAGATGGATTGGTGGCCCTTGCCGATGCCAACATGGAAGCTTTTAGATCACCATATGTTAACTTCTAAGAGAGACAAAATCACTGAATTCAATCTTGCATTAATCTCCAACAAGTAGGTTTACAAAAAGAGTCTTATCATGAATCCATTCTACATCACAACAATTCTCCTTTAAGAACCATTCTTACATCATGATAATTCATCTCCACTTAGACCTATGAGGTCTTATTTATACATAAAATCCATGGAGGAATGGATGAAACCGACTCACCAAACTAAGAAAACAATTTTTACAATTTTAGGAGAAATCCCAAAAATCTGTGTTTTTTAACGATTTGGGTAGATTCAAGTTGGTCCCCCACCCATATCTCTCAAACCAATTCTAATTTTGAAAAACAATTCACATGTTACTCAACTTATCATATTCTAGACAAAACCCATGTTTTAGAATTTCTATATCTAATACCATATGCACGAAAATCGAGGCACAAGTTGGCAGTTTGAGTTATTTTTATAATTTTGGCAGAATCATTCCCCCTGAGATGGAGGTCCACACGTGCGAGATGGGTGAATTATGACTCAAGTATCCTCATGAAAACATTATTCTGGACAAAACCCATGTGCCCGATTTTCCTCTAGAATCTTTCCAAAATTTTGAATTATTTCTAGTACCGGATTAGCATAGGCTGGTACCCGTATAGGTGGAGCCTTGGTACCAGAATAGACTGGGTACCAGATCATTCTGCTTAAGATTCAAAGTGATTAGGATCATACATAATCAAGAATTTAATCAAATTAACTCAAGAAAACTAAACAAATCATGCTTTAATCATAAGTTACCTCTTATGCACGTGAACAAGGTCATCAAGTGTATCATGGAGAAAACAATCAATTAGATACACATGGAATAGGTAAAAGAGGCTCAGATAGAAGGTAATATAGGGCATTATAAGTGTCAAAATGGAGACTCAACATTCCCCCATGCTTAAGTCATTGCATGTCCTCATGCAACAATGATCTTCAAAATTTCACAATTGATGATACTCCTCACGCAATCAAGCATTCCCTGAAGTTAAGTCTTATCCAATCTGTTTTCAGTCAAAATTAGGAGAAAGGGCTGGATGTGACTCTAATATGATTATAGGATAGTGGCCAAGAATTTTCATAATGAGTTTGACTAATAGGCCCCCTTGGCTAGATTACCTTTAAAACAAAAGTGATATAAGCATAATTTAGATATCATTTGAAGAGAGGAACACATAAAAGAATACATCCCAAGATGATTCACTTGTTTCTTATCCAAGTTTGTAGAGATGAAGCTCTTCTTGTTTAGGTAAGGTGAATTACATATAATGAGGGTCCCACTTCTCATGAAAACCTAATTATTTTAAACATAGAACTCTAAAGTGGATACTTGAAGGTTCTTAAGAACATCACCTGAGAGATGTAAAGGTCATCTCCTAGCCTTGATTTGATAATGATTTCTTCATAATGATACCCAAGGGTTTATGTTCAGTTTTAAGTGTGCCACTTTATGTTTTTCAACTCCCTTTACCCGGCATAGACCCACTGCCAGCAGGCCTGTTCAGTACCCCGACGGGTTTACCTTAGTACCATACAAGCATGGCCCCGCTGCCAGCAGGCCTGTTTAGTACCCCGGCAGGTTTACTTGTACTTCCTGATACTTCCTTTTTATTATATTACTCAAAAGATTTAGAATAATGTATATTGTTCATTGGCTATTTTTTAGAGTATAAGGAAGACAGGCGGTACGAGAGTGTTTTAGATTTATTAGGCACATAATTAATTGTTTGCAATTATCCCAAGGGTGACATCATCCACATTCAACTTAAATCATTAGCTATTCAATGTATATTGTAACGTCTTGGATAATGACTAAGAGGTCCCTCTAGTTAATCCTATTAGGGTTCTCATGAAAGTTTATTGCGGTTTTGCAAGGGCGGTCCACCACATGATGTTTTCATCAATACCTCTCAAGAGAAACTTGTAAAGATAAAATTGGATAAGAACTTGTTGAATCAACTAGGTTAGTACTATACATAATGGTGTCACCACTTTTCAATGGATATTTCAATGAGCAATCACTTCTTCAAAATAATGAGGTAATAAGACAAGTGCACCCATTATCATATACAACTAAATGTGAAAATATCTTCTTAAAGGAGAGCAAGGATGATTCATTCAAGGTTGAGTGTATAAATGTAGGAGGAAGATGTGCATGAGAGTAAAAATAATTCAACACAAGACTTAAATGATCCTTGATAGAAAGAACATGCAAGGGGCATATGATGGATGATTTTTGCTCATTCATGATGACAACCACTTCACCAAGGAATTCAGTGATAATATACAAGGAGATGTATAGGAGGGCTTGCAAAATTTCATGGTAGGGAGTGTGCAATAATTGAGAGTAACCATATGTTTACTGCATAATTAGTCTAATTCCTTTAGTAAAACAAAAAATGTTGAATTTATATGTCCTAGTTCTTAAATTGAGTAGCAAAACTTAAATATATGATTAGATCTACCAACACCTTATTACCAGTACCGGATCACCTGAGTACTGGATGGACGCAAGGTTGTGCTTCAGTACTAGAATAACGCAGAGGCAAACATTGTTTGTAGTATCGGATGAACGCAATTCTGCATTACTGGAATAGAATGGTACCGAAATTCTAGAAATGACTATCAAATCCCAGCACTGAACATGTTGATTTGGCCTCGCCGACGGAAGTTGCAAAATAATATGAAGGTTTCGAAAACCACTCCCCCATGCCTAAGGTTTTGCATGGCCTCATGCAAACAATGTGAGTTGCTAAAAAGGGTTGCTAAGAGAATTGTGAACACCTGCTAAAAACAAACCAATAGAACTAATTAAAATTGCATTTTTATTCATGCTTATAAATAGAAAATTTAGGGAAAATGTCAAAAGTTGAATTATTAGCTATGAATAAAATGGTTTGGAATTAGAATTTAGTTTCAACTTCTATTAAAAAGATCACTGAATTGATCATCCTTGTGAAATAGTGGTCTTAAAATAGATAGGTAATGATAAAGCATGAATGCATCATTTTTAACAACTTAAGGAAAAAGAAGAATTTTCAAGAAATAGGTCATGAAACACTCCCTTAAGTGTTATGTTTCTTTAACAAGGATGCCTTCTCCGCTTTTGAAACCCTTCCAGTATCATTTGTGCATTCAGAGGATGAAGAGATTCCCTTCTCATAAGACTCCAAACAAAATCATCATAACTTTTAAAAAGAAATCTACTATAGGAACAAAAGATCTTAAACTGATTTCTTTATTAGCTTTTGACATTCCCATTTATGAAAAGTATGAAAGATAGGTTTCATTGTACTTATGTGCAACATTTATTTATTTATTTACCTATCCTACTCTAATTGAACAAAAGAAAATGTCCTTCAAGTATAGGAATACTTCTAGTGAAGCCATGTGCGTAACAGGGTTAGAAATATACCCATACTCAAGTTTAAAAGATAAATTTTAATGCATACCAGAGTATGAAGGACCAGCTGCTTTGATGATGATATCAAACAATAAATAAAAGAGTGGTGTGACCTAATAACTAATTGAAACCATATTTCAATAGGATCACTATATTCTTGTTTCTTTTCTTTGTTTAGGTCACATTGAATGTCCTCCTCTACTATGTTATGTAGATTATCCTCTTCAAGATGATTGATCTTTGGAGTACATACAAGATCTATTGAGAGGCATGATAAGGATGTTGAAAAGTCAACAAGAAACATGTTTCTAATTTACTTTTCCCTTAAATAAATTAGACAATAAATATTAATCTATTATTTCATTCATAACTGACTGAGTTGGATTTGTAACAGAATTATAAGTGTAGTTAAGTGAGTTAAGATCAGTTGTACTAGTTGTAACTAAACATGCACTAGTGAGAGTTCAGTTAATCAGTGAACTCACATGCAATTGAAGATTTGCCACGGTTAACTACATGCTTTTCAGATCCAGTGGAGACCCAGTTGAGATAACAGGTGAAAGGGACAGTTTGGCTATCAGTTGTGATTTGATCACACATGCAGTGAATATGCTTATGAGCATGTGCAAACTAGGCAATTCGTAATCATTGTGAGAATTTGAATTGCAGAGGTTGTGCAGAGGAGGTAGGTTGTTTGGACACGGAAATTGGCACATGTATTTGTTGATTTGTGTATGATAGTGTGAGATGATTGTATTGTACTAAGAGCTCTTGGATTACAGTTTTTTATGAGATTGTTTCATGATTCATGATATACATAATATATGATAGTAGGGTTTTTAGCTTTATGCTTTCCTGGTAAAACTTTTGTGTTATGTGTTATTGATATTTCACTTTGTGATTGTGGTTGTGATCATGGTTTAATTTTCTGCAAGAATAATAGTAGAAGTGATTTTTTATTTAACAGTGGCGTATAATTGTTAGATCAGGAGAATCGTAGGAATACATTAAGTGTATCAAAATTTCTACATGGTATCAGAGCCACAGAGGCCACAGAGACATGGAAGTGAGGTGTGAACATTATTTCATTCTCATAGGTCCCATCTCTAGCAATGTGCGAACCCTAGTACTGAAAACTTCCGTCCTTTTCAGGAACAGTAATTCTCGCACCCTAGACAAAGGCAAGGTGCAAACTTCATTGGCATTCTCACAGGCTACAGTGGAGCAGGGTGCGAACTTCCCTCACCCTAACAGTGAAGCAGGGTGTGAACTTCATTGGCATTCTCGCAGGCTACACTGGAGTAGGGTGCAAACTTCCCAGGCAATTTCGCAGGCTACACACAGGCAGGGTGTGAACTTCCCTCAGGCTACTCTCAAGTGGGGTTTGAACCTCCCAGGTAAGAGGGATTGCAGGAGTTGAGTTTTGGTGGTTGGATAACATTCGAATTTTCAAGATTTTCTTGGTGCGACACTTGATTCAAGATTGAAAATGTCTTTCAATGGCTTGAGGTTGGAGTATGCACTCAATGGCAGCTCGAACTACATTTCTTGGAAGGACAAGATGGAAGCAGTACTCGAAGACAATGGCTTGAAGGGTTACATTGACAATGATGTTCCTAAGCTGGATGCAATAGATACTAAAAATCTTGATGCATGGAAAAAGAAAGTGGCGAAGGCGAGGAGGATTCTGTTGGAGGGAGTACGAGACCACATTGTCTCAAGTCTCCATGGGAAAACCACACCATATGCAATGTGGAAGGTTTTGACAGATCTGTTCCAAAACAATAGTGACCATAGGAAATTGGTGCTCAAAGATAAACTCAGGAAGATCAAGATGGAAAGAGGTGACACCATTCCAAAATATCTCATGAAGTTTGTCCAATGTCAGGATGAGCTTGGAAGTGTGGGAATAATATTCGTTGTTGATGGTTTGGTGATCTTGGCACTCCTACGACTTCCCAAGAGTTGGCACAGTTATCAAGACTCTATCAATGGAAGGGAAAAATTGTCGGATTGGGAATGACTATGGTCGGATCTAGTGCAAGAGGAGTTTAGGTGGAACACCAGAGATGGATCTTCATCAAAGCGTGATGATGAAGAGGATTGTGCTTTGACTTCCAAGGCAAGGAAAGGGAAAGGGAAGAAATTCCAATCAAAATCCGAGTCTAAAGTCAAGAAGCTGGATTTGTCCAAAGTGAAGTGTTTTCACTGTCATGAACATGGGCATCTCACTACTAACTGTCCACAGAAGAAGAAGAATAAGATGGTTGTTGGAGCTGCAACTAGTGAGGCTCTTGTCTCACAATTTGAGCTTGACTTCACTTTGATTGCATGCATGACTTCAAGTGCATCGGGATCGGTGTGGTATTTGGATAGTGGTGCTTCCTTCCACATGACGGGAGATAAAGAGTCTTTCATTGACTTGGAGGAGAAAGATCTCAGAATGAATATAGAGATGGGCGATGATGTATGATATAGTGCAACTGGTATTAGTACCATTACCTTTCAAAGGGATTCAGGTAAACCATTTCAATTGAAAAATGTTATGCATGTTCTAGGTCTGAAGAAAAACTTGGTCTCAGTTGCAATGTTGGAGGATAAAGGCTATGATGTTGTTTTTAGCAATGGTAAAGCCTACCTGTGACATAAAGCAATAGGTCAAGTCAAGAAGATAGGGATTTGAGTTGAGAACCTCTACATGCTAGAGGTAGATGGCTGCAGTGCCATGATAGGCAAGGTAGAAAAAGTGGTGAGCCGGGATGAGGGTGAATTATGGCATAGGCGATTGGGCCATCTTCATCATGGATCCTTAAAGATCATGTGGCAAATATCTACTGGACTTCCAAGGGGAACACCTGCTCAGTCAGATCAGTGCAAGGGGTGCACCCTGGGGAAGTATGTAAAGTCCACCTTTCATGAAAAGGAGAACCGTGCTTCGGTGATCCTGGAGAGAATTCACACGGACGTGTGTGGACCATTCTCGGTTGCTTCAACAACAAAACATAGGTATTATGTTATTCTTGTTGATGACTTTTCTCGTAAATGCTGGATATTCTTCATGCAGAAGAAGGATCAAACATTCTCAGAGTTCTGTGAGTTTAAAGCATTGGTGTAGAAAGAGTCAGGGAAGCAAGTGAAGGCTCTAAGGAGCGATAATGGTGGAGAATACATATCTAACAAATTCAAATACTTCTGCAGCAGAGAAGGAATTCGAAGAGAACTCATAGTGCCTCATAACCCACAGCAAAATGGGGTCATGGAGAGAAAGAACAAAATGATCGTGGGTGCAGCATGAGCGATGTTGCATGATCAGGGCCTACCAATGCATTTGTGGGCAGAAGCATGCAATACTGCGGTTTATGTGCAGAACCGTTGTCCTCATAGAGTACTTGGCATGAGTACACCTGAAGAAGATTTTACTGGTAAGAAACCTGATGTTCCTCATTTAAAAAAATTTGGATCATTTGTTTATGTGCATGTGACCAAGGATGCCAGGAAGAAGCTGGAACCAACTACTGAAGTTGGGATATTTATGGGGTACACAGAAAATGTAAATTCTAACCTTGTACAATATCTACTGCAAACTGATATTCAGAAAAGAACAGAAAATATACAATGGCAAATACAAACATTACACAGAGATTTTTCACCTGGAAACCCAAACCGGGAAAACCAGCATATATTATATTGATACACCTTGTTTTACATTGTTTACAATACAATATACATATAGGAGCCAGCGGCATCCAAAACCCTAACCTAATGACCTGGATTAGTCCAAAACCCTAATTCCTTAACCGGAAATAGAAAACCATCGGAAAACAACCATGTGCCGAAAAACCACCTAATATCATGTGGTCCCGTAAATATGTCATCCCGGTAATATGTCGTCCCGGAAATATGTCATCTCGGAAATATGTCGGCCCGGCGAAAATATGTCG
>JASDQU010738507.1:178921-245696 GCA_032191745.1 Picea mariana | reverse complement strand
GGGGTCTGAGCCATCAAATTTAGTTACATCCACCCGTGGAAGGCGTATGTCCCTTTGAAAGTGATGTGGTTGAAAGGAATGGGAAGAAGTTTCTCCTTCAGTCTTTTTAGGTGCATCATCATCGAGAGGAATTTTGAGTTTGGTGCAGATTGCTACGACGACCGATTCAAGTTCAATTTTTACTTCTGCCATTGCGGACTACACGGCTAGCTGGACGGATGCATTCATGGAGGCATCACGGGAGGCAATAGTAGCATTGAGTTGTTGCACTTCTTGTTGGGTCTCAAGTAAACCATGTTGCAGGGTGTTGAAGCGAGACTCTAGTTCTTGGTTACAGGTATGGGCCATGATGACGGGTGACTGAAAAGGGAGCTGGTGGGGTCAGAAATTTTTGCAGAAAAATGATATGGACGGAAGTGATAAGGGAGAAGAGATGAATCTAATGTAATAGGTCTCAAATAATGGTGAAAAATGGGTGACTGAAAATGGTGCGGGCGGGGTCAAAAATTTTTGCAGAAAAATGATATGGGGGAAAGTGATGAGGGTGAAGAGATGAGTCTAATGGAATAGGTCTCAAATAATGGTAAAAAAAATTCTATACTCTATTTTATTGAAAGGTCTTATTAATATTGACCTTTATTACATCCGAATACATTGATCTACCTATGTGCGGGTTAGGACCTTAACAATATCAATTAATTGACGAAACAAAAAATTAACTAATCCATTTTTCCATCTACGAACTATTTCCATTTGCTCACAAATTTATAATAAGCTTGCAAAATAATTTTTTATTTTATTCTTTATTTTGAAAACATAATAGAAAAAACAAATAAAAATTTTTGCATGCTTGTGCCTGCAAAGCAAAACAATAAAACAGTAAGAACATTAAAAAAATAATAATAATAATAATGAATAAGGTCTGCAATTCATGCAAGAAAAGAGTTGTTTTTTTACACTGAAACTCCAAGCTAAAACAATAGTTGAAACAAGTGTCATGACTGCACTCTTCTCATTTTTAAACTTCAGCCTTTTTATTTTTGGTTTGTGCACCATGTTTTTTCCCTCGCCCTTATCCGGTAGATTCTTGGAATGCAAACAAACAAAATATCATGAATTTTAAATGCGCAGAAACCACCGCATAAGCTCGATTGAACAAATAAGCAATTTGCAAATTCTAAATTTGTTATAGCAAGACAAATATTTTCCATATAACCTCTACCTCTATGCCCAGTATTTGATTTGACTCTGCTTTGTGGATGCGGTAAACTTCCTTTTGTCTACCTGGGACATTCATTGATGAGAAATCAAGGCAAATGACTTATGGAAGCTAATGGTGCTCTCACTAGTCTCATTTTTGCCTATCTAAAAGTACAGTCATATTGGTTGAAAGTGAAAGGTTCATGGATAAACTTTTTCGGTATCTAAATATATCTTCCTACCCATAGATGATCTTAAAACACCCCAGGGGATCATTGTGCATCACAACATTTTTTTTATGGCCTTCATTATGAGCATGTTCGTTGTATTCACTTTTGCTACAGATGGTATATAAAAAAAAGGGGAAAGTGTCAAGTGGAAAGATGAATGTAGCAAAGTGGAAGCATATAATTGACACTGAACCTAAGGAGGAATCTCAACATTCTATGCCTACGTGTGAGTTCTTTGATAACTATGTGTTAACACTATCCGATAGAGATGGAGGAAGTTACTTATTTTTAAGTGATATAACAATGAATGAATATCATCTAATGCAATTTCCGTGATAGGAGATCCACTGGATGTTCAACTGAATAAAGATTTTTTTTTTTTTTTCCCAGAGAGTTTATTTAAGTAGCCCGCGTCTATAGTTCCAAGCCAGCACATCTATATAGTTGGTTGTGTGATACTGCCAATTATCTGGCATTCTTGTTGATGGAAATCGATGAAGATTTTTCGGCGATATTATTTCCAAACCGTCATGCTATATCGGGGCGGCAGTTCTAACCATGTGCAACAGGTAGTTTGCTTGTGTTTTCTTATATGCCAATGTTCTTTCTATTGGGATACCTCGAGATGGAAGAGTGGAGCGACGACTATTTGTGTTTGGATTCTTGGGCAAATGGAAATCTCTCTATAAGAGATTCGAAGTACATGCCATCCCTAAAATGGTGCATTCACAGCTCAGAAGAGATCCTCTCCATCTAAAGACTTAGGCTTCATCTTTTTTACAAGTTGATGGACAATGGATCTGGTATGGTTAAGGAAGGATTTGCGGTGGATGATGCTCCTCGTGCAGTTTTTCCCAGTATTATTGGTAGACCATGGCACATGGGCATCATGGTTGGTATGGGGAAGAAGGATGCATATGTTGGTGATGAAGCTTAGTCAAAGCATGGCATTCTATCTCTCAAATATCCAATCGTTGGGCATGATTTGATGGATTCATTGATCTTGGCCAAATCACGTCGAGTTGCAGTTGACTATTTTTGTTATCGACAGAGTGGAACTACAGGGTTCTCCTATGGGATCAATTTTTTTTATGGACAATGGAGAAACATTCCCCCCAACAGATCATAATGGAGATCACATCTCGACAACCGCAATGGCAAATGGAAGACATACTCGGCCCGAGTACCTGTTCCAATCTAGTCTGTTGGGTGCATATTCGTATTTGGGTTTAGAAACTTACACTCAAATTTCTTCTCTTATCGAGGGAGATAAGAGGGAGGATGTTGAGGCTCAACATAGAGAGTTTACAGAGGATGAAATGAATAGAAAGTGGCACAATCAGAAACATCTATGATTTCAGTGTTAGAATTAGCATTTGAGCAATCTTCAAGGCAACCTTTCATTGCCCTTAGTCAAGAAGATTCGGACTTGGCCCTTGCGTGGGATTTGCAAGAATTGGCGTATATATGCACATTGGTTGATGATGAACATGAAGAGATCAATGTATCTTTATTTGAAAGTGATGAAGCATATGCCAGAGCACTTCAAGAAGCTAAAGACCGTTTATTGACAGCTCAAATGTTGGCTTTGGTTGGCATTAATGACCGGGAGGAGGATGACAATGAATACAATGATAACATATCATGGGATGCATGGCAATATGTAGATCATGACAATATGTTGTATGAGGAACTAGTTGCGTTGAGCGAATTTGTTGGGACCGAGAGTAGAGGTCTTGCCCCAGATTTGATTTCTTCTTTGCCTTTGTCTAAATTTGTGCCAAAAAGTCCAAGTTCAAAGCAACTCTAAGCAGTGTGTCATATTTCTTCTAGAATATGAAGGAGGGGACATAATACTAACTCTTCCATGCAAGCATCAATACCATTCAAATTGCATCAATACCATTTAGATTGCATAAAAAATTGGCTTCAAATAAAGAAGCTTCGGAGTCTCGGATACTCCTTCACCGGGCCTCTCACGTAGCGAAAGTTGGATGCATTTTTACACGCTGAGGAGAGGAATGGTAAGTAGGCGTATGCGAGAATTATTCCTCCCTAGCCATTGTACATGTGCGTTCATTTGTGATGATCAGGAAGCAGGGTTGCTTCAGTATTAACGCAGGTATAAGATAAGGGCATTCTGCAAGTTTGAAACCATCCAAATCTATTTTATGCATTTATTAATTCGAAAATGTATTCTAAAGAGACCAACTAATAATTATTTATTATAATAGCATATCAAATGGCTCAAGCTCTAATCCAACCATATATGCACACCTCAAACATTCGCTCGGAGCATTAGATGGTTTGCATGCGATTAGGTCCTTCAAAAACAACTCCACCAAACTGAAACCCTGATTAATTCGTGACTTTGTATGACCATTTCTTTCTCAGGTACCTTGCGTCGGTCCTTGTGCATTCCATGTATTAGTCACATTATGAAAATCACCAACATGAAATCAATTATATACTTGTAAATGATGACGAAAGTTGCAGCGTTTCCTAGCCTCAGTTCATAGATTTTCTTTCAATTGTTTTTGTCTTAAAATAATAATAATAACAACAATAAAATTAAAAATTAAAAATTATTATCATAATAAAACAAATTTCCTCTTATTGGTTTGTTTTATTATAATAATAAAAAAGAAATTTTATTTTATTTATTGTATATATATATATATATATATATATATATATATATATAATTTTATTTGTCTGTTTGTTTTATTATAGCATGCTATTTCAGTTTGTTTGGTTTAAAGAAAAAAATATATAAAAAATAAATTATAAAAAGAAAATTTTGGGTTAAATTCATGAAAAATAAAACTTTTTAGCAAATGGACATTTCAAATAAATTCTTGAAAACAATATCAAAGTAATGTTTTTTTACATCAAATTGTTTCTTGGAGTCACTTAAGAAAGCAATCAAGGATGAAACAAATGCGTGCACAATGATCACGGAAAGAGGTATAAAACACATTTTTTTACTTTGTCGCATTTGTCCTTCTTTCTGCATGTTATATTTTCGAACATCTCACAAGTTTTCATGCAGGATTTGTACTAAGTTTTTTCAGGGGCGTGACCGATCGCATTTTGCTGCTGAAGTGATTTTCAAAGATCACAAAACTTTTGAAAAAAAAACATGTCTTATTGACTGCTTGAAGGAGTTGATTCTCATCTTAAACATCATGGCATTTGTTGTTACACATAAACCTTTTCATAAACCCATTTGCGTCACGAATGTCTTCCTCCATTTCTCTTTCAAAGCAGATTGGTCATCCCTTTGTTGAATCCCATCTTCCATTGAATTATCCTTCATGACTTCACACACACCTATCTTTCTGAGTCGCATACATCTCTTTATCTTTTTCAGTTCAATTTTCCTTGTCAATAAAACTATCCAGCTCCCTTTCCATGACTACATTGCCTTGCCATACACACTGTTACTACTGAGATATTTTCATTTATAGTCCTACCACTCTTTTTATCAGAACTCGTGTTGATTGATGTGGGATTCCTTAAGGCCCATCTTTCAACAAGTCTTGCCCCATCGACCTCAACATGTTCTCTGGGATATAGACTAGAGTCCATTTTGAGTACCTGGAGGCTTGCATGCCTTAATGGAAAGTTATCTCGCTGACAATCATGGGAATACATCAATGTCCCTTGATCGTCAGATCTTACAAGTGGCTCGACATCAACTCATTCATTCGCACTTCGCAAGATGTACTCGGGTACCTTGGCACTCATTGACATCAATGATGAGTTGCCTCACATTGGTTAACGACATTCATCATTGGTTGGTAATCCAATGACTTCTTTTCATGCTCGACATCAACACATTCATTCGCATGATTACAATTGTACCATCAGGTTTAGTAGCGGGTGAAGACTATACATTTTTCATGACTCTATCAACAGTTACAACAGCATGACTTCAGCTATATGAGAGTACTACAGTTCCACTTTCATACTTCCTCTTTTTCATGATTCATTCAGCAACACTTCATATTCCTCCACTTCACATTTTATGATCCAACCGATAGCAGTCATCGCTACAATAACAGTCACTTTCCATATGATCCTGCAACAGTGACATCTTCCATGCTCTAGAAGCCACATCAGCCATATTCCTATTGCATATTTCATCAACATTTTGGGTAAGTGGAGGTATGTTATTTTATAAACTTTAATCATGTAATTCCTCAACTGCTAGCAATGAATAATTTGGAAAAATCCCTCACCCAGTTCCCTTTCCTTTTCACTTCTATGAATTATGCACGTTGCATGAGGACATGCAACAAGTTAAGTTGGGGCGTACAAGACTTTATTCACTATCATCACTCCACTTTTCCACTACCATCATTCCATTTTTCGTCTCATTTACCATTTATTAACATTTCTTTTCCGATGATACTTTGTTGCACTTTGCTTCATAAGCATTGTTATACATATTGGCATGATTTACACATATACAAAAAAAGGGATTTCTTATACTCAGTGATGTTTCCTCATGCACATTGATAGCATATATTTTTCAGTAAGAATATGGGAAAATTATTATCATAACAACAAGAGAACAAATAATGAAATGAATGTTGTTAACACAAGAACCAACATTCTTTATATTCATGATTGTCACACAAGAACCAACCATAAGAAAATGTCAGTTGTTACTCATGTAAATCCCATCCTGGAAACATTCATTATCATCACTCAAAGCCAACATTCAGATGCCAGAATTTCTTGAGAAGATCCATGCATGGTTGCATGAGTACATGCAACAAGTTAAGTTGGGGGGTATGTTGGGGCTCAGAAATGTCCTATTTTCATCCACCTTTCCCTTCATCATTCTCCACATTTCATCGCCCCATTAACCTTTCATGATATCATTTCCATAAATATACTTGGGTTTCAACTTATTGTTTTCCACTTTATTCATTTTAGTATTAAAAGGGAATTTGTGATTAAATGTTAGAAAATTGACATGTTTTCATATATATCTCAAAAATGTGTGAGCTTTGTAATGTGTAGGAATATGAGAAGGATTAATTCAAAAATACTTCTCGAACACTTCCTCCACCATTTCAATATTTGAGGGAATAATTCAAGCCCATTCCAAGAAGAATATCATGGAGATTTGGTTGGAATATCTTATCCAAGATATATGAGAGATATGTGTGAGGATTTGAAGGGATTATATTTTGTAATAATGGGAAATAGGTTGAGAGAAAAGTGGATCTGTAATTATGAGATGGTTATCTTATCTTCAATGCTCTCATGTATAGAAGAGAGTGCTCTCTCTTCATGAGAATTCAATTAGGATGTAATTAGAGTTATGAGAGTAGTCATTAATGGTAGTCCTTAGGATTTGAAAGAGAAAGGGATTCTTAGCTTTGATTCATGGATTTGGTTTTCATGCTTTCATTATTTTGTTATGAAGATTGATTTGATTATTGTAATGTAAGATTGCTTCATTTGCGTGATCTCACATATGTTGTTGTGTCATTCAAATCTTCACATGTTGTATTTTCTTTTCCTTCATGTATCTCTCCATTTCTAGATTAATTCAATTTACAGAATTTCCCATTCTTAGAGTAATTTCATTTACTCAACTAGATTAATTCAATTCCAAGTCGTGTGTTTCAATTTCTTGCATTAGATTAATGATTCAATTTTAGTCATAGCTTAAACATTAGATTAGATTATTTCCACTTCAATCTTGCATATACTTTGCGTGTGCTTTGTAAGTTTACGAACCTCGGATTGACAAATTAGATAGTTGGGAAAATACTACAACTCAATTTATACAACATTAGTTCAGCCCAATATAACAACTGTCGTTCCCTTGTCACAATTGTTGTTCCTTTTGTAAGTAGTGTTGTTCATTTGAATGGAACAGTTGTCGTTCCTTTTGTTACAATTGTCGTCCCTTTGCAGGGGTTGCATCTCTGGAGGACGGGTATTGAAAATGGAAGGTAAGAACCCGCGTAGGCGACAAGTAAAACGCTTGTGCCAGTGCCTACCTTTTGATGATGCATAGAGGTTATATTTTAGGACATCTTTATAGCCCAACACTTTAGAGGTCAAAACACCACTTTAGATAGGCTTGACGTCACCCTAGGGCTAGGGTTTTGGTTGTAGTGGTGTTGACTTGAATGACACTTGAAATTTGGATGCAGAGAAGCCTTGGCTTGATGGAAGAGACCCTAGAGTATGTGAGGGAGGCCTTTGGAGGCCCAACGTTTCACCTCCAAGCTCAAACGACTTGCTACAAGTGCCAAAATTTCACCGTAGAGAGGGTTGACGCCATCTTTAGGGTCTCTTATGCTTAATTTTTAAGTTAAATTTGAATTTAATATTGTAAAGGGGAAAAATAAATGGAAATATCTCCCTTATTTTTTGGTTTACCCTGACTTAACTAAACAAACACCTTTTAGAACTTTTGTATAAATAAGGATCATTTCTTTTTCATCAAATCATAGCTCTCCCATTTGGAGAAGTACACTTGGCTGAAATTTGCGCCCTCTTTCGGAAATTTGGATCTCTCTCTCTTATGAAAATTTCTTTTGGTGATTTCTCTTGGTGTATTGTGGAGCTAAGGTGGTGCACACCTCTTGGAGACTTCTTCTCTTGATTGTGAATGGACATTACTTGGTGAACTGGGGTTTTATATTGCATCTCTCTTGGAATTGGTAAGAAAAATATGCAATTTGTTAGTTGTTCTTTCTTGTTTCATACTGTTATTGGTTGAAACCCTAGGAGGAGTATAAGTGCATACACCCTCCATCAATATTCATCTCATTGCTAGTTGATAAGTCATTTTAGACAAGGTTTCTCAGAGGAGTACAAGGGTGTACACCCTCCAAGATTTACTTAAGTTAGATTTGCATGCCCTAAGGAGTAAAAGGGATTACACCCCTAGGGATATTGTGGATATAAATCTTAAATCAAAGACTCCATTTATCCAATATTTTAAAGGCAATAATCTGAATTTTTAATGGGAGAAATAAAATTTCTTGCATTGGGTAACGTGATTTTACGAGATTTTCAAATTGTTTGAAGTGGAATTAATTCTATGCTCTAACATATTTCTTGAGCCACTAGGGAGTCTTATTTTTCCAAGCATGTCTTATTTCTTTCATAACTTAAAGCTACATCCATTAGGGCTGCAGAAAACCACTCTATATCTTTAAAATTGAACTTGCATTTTAACCATGGAAATTTGCTAGTAACCCATCACTATATTTCTACTGATAATTGGTAAACTTTTTGTTGGATTACTTGCTTGTTTTAGTGGTTGAAAATTTATTCTGTAGCAAAAATTTTCTACATCCATTTGGCTGTTACAAACATACTCTGAAAACATCATACAGCAACCCTCTAATACCACTAAATTTTGTGCTAAAGTATTGGGAATTAATCTACATGTTTTGTGCTTCATCTCTCAATAAATCTTTGATTCTTTAAGCGGTTAAATATGTAGTAATTAGATTTATTCTTTTCTGATATATAATCTTGTAGTTTGGGACAACAATATTAACTTGCTTTTCCACTTAATATTCGATCTTGTATACGTGTCTCTTCTTGTGTCTCGGGTAGGTACAACTATCTTACATAAGTACTCAAGCACTTGACAATCATTAATCATATCCGAGACTTGTTTCCAAGCCATTCTCCACTTAATAGTTTGATCTATAGGGGTATCACTTCCATAACCTCACTTCCCATCTCATTTCCTCTTAAGGTCACCTGATATTCCCCCCTTATGTTGGATTTATCCTTAACTAAAGAGAGGGGAGGGTTTATCTAAGGTGATAGTGGTAGACTCTCCCACAGTTATCGCCATCTCATGGATTGGGTCGGGAGTTTCCCAACCTATAGTTTGCGCGATAACATTTTGGTATCATTGTGAGGGAGGAATTTGAATCCTCTTTCGTGCCCTAACAAAAATTTGGTAATATTTGATCCCAAATCCTTTTCCCATAAACTTTCTTTGCGACTCCATTTGAGGGAAGTTCCCTTTTTTATTTTTGATAAGATTTTCATAAAGTTCATCTGGTGACTCCATTGAGTTATTACCCTAGGTAATGGAATGATGGTGTCATGGGACTTACCATGGGAATTCCACAAGGTGTACCCTTCTTTTGATGTTCAAAATATCCATGAATATCCAAATCATTGCTCTGCGGAGTGGAGGGAAAGTTTCCCCAAGTTCAGTGGTGACCCAACTCTAACAGTGACCCATGTCGTGAATTGTATGAAGTATGCTTCAAGATTAAATGTGCTACTTGATGTAGTGCCCCCACTTCAGCAGGGTCTACTGACCTCCTGGTCTTTGGATCTTCTCAATCTTCAAGCTGGAGTAGCTCTTTGATTCCCCGCTGGAATCTTCAAGAAATGTCCACAGGTCCTTTTCACTAAACTCCATCATGCGAACAAGAACCAGGCAAAAATTTCTCTCACGCGACCATTGGCTATGACCACAAGCCTAACCCAAAAGGCGTTTCATGATTTTGCATGTCGGGTCTTTGCATGTGAATCACCCCGATTCTCCCAACCTCTGAAACCCTGACAGGAGTTTAGCGTGTACTAGATCCTCCCCTATATTCCTTAAATGTGACCACGGGCGGTGACCACATGCTTGAATGAAAGGTGCCTCACGATTTCACGTTTTGTGACTCTGGGGGTCTCCCTACCTCCATTCTCTCAATAGTCGAAATCGTGATGGAACTAGATCAACAACCTAGATTCTTCCTTCGATTAATGATTGTGATCAAGTTGCGATTTATCGTTTCGCAACTTTGGGGGTCTCCTTACCTCCATTCTCCCGATAGATGAAAGCACAATGGTGCTAGATCAATAGTCTATATCTTCTCTTCGGTCAATGACTGTGATCATGTCAGGATTTCATGTTTCATGACTTTGGGGGTCTCCCTACCTCCATTCTCCCAATAGTCGAAACTACGATGGTGTTAGATCAATGGTCTAGATCTTCTCCTTTGATCAACAACTATGATCAAGTCAGGATTTCACATTTCATGAATTTTCCTCTTATGGAGTCCCTTCGACACTTAGTTGAACTCCAAATCTGTGCACTCCTTACAACAGATTCCTATGCAAGACTTGGTTCTTGTGGATGACTGCACACTCATTGTAGCAGTCTCTTTTCACTCCTTGCAAAGGGAAATTCTCATGCTATCTCTTCTGATCTTTAGAATTGAAACAGATCCCATCACACACTCCTTGCATTCTATGTGCACACCTTGCACTCACTCAATAGAAGAGAAACAATTGAAATTCATACTAACATTCACAATTTCATCCATTCATAACGAAACTCATTCATTTATGAAAACACAATAACAGAGAATCACAAACAGTAACAACATCACACATTTGGATCAATTTTCCTCTGTTATATTCATTCAGAAAATAAAAATGGCTACAACTATTCTCAAACAACAAATAAAACTCAAAAAATCATACTAACTCGCAATAGCCTTTTTTGGGCATACAAAAAATCTATTTATCTCAGAGGTTCCTTAGGGTTCCNCTACTCAAAATGAAAACCTAACTGCTACCTAAGTTCAGTTACATTCAAGACTCAGAGTGAAACTCCTTGATCTCTCATGATCATTTCGCCTCCAAACGTTTGATCTTCTTTTGTTCTTCATCATCTCCCCAAAGGATTCGTAGTAACTCTTAGTGTTTGAGATTCCAAAATGATTCCTGAGCATTGAGTTCCTGCCACGTGTGCTCGCTGACGATGCTCCTACATCATACTCCCCCTTCACAAAAATTTCATGGACTCCTGTCCATGAGCTCCTACACCGACTTTCCATGCTTCTGGATATCAACTTTATTCTCCTAACTGGCATCTTCTATTGGGCATCCCTTCCATTTGCCTAGATATTCAAAATAAGTCTTCCTCCTGGTCTTTTTGCCAATTCTCTGATCAACGATCTTCTCCATCTATGGTTTTTCTGCTATAGGCATTTGTTTCTCCCACTGAATCTTATCTTGATCTTCTGATCCCTCTGTGTAATCTTTCCTGTAAGGATACAGTTCTAAAACGTTGAATATGGGTGATATGCCCACATCATCTGGCAGCTCAATCTCATAGGCATTTGCATCAAACTTCTTCAAGATCTTACATGGTCATGTCTTCTTCATTTTTAACTTGTTATACGTCCCCCTAGTGAACCTTTCTTTCCAGAGATGTGCCAGAACATGATCTCCCACCTCAAATTGAAGTTCTCTAGGATGTTGATCAACTTTGTTCTTGTACTCTTGGCTAGAGTTCTATAATTGTCCTCCAGTCTGGCTATGGAGCTTCTTCATTTCAGCAGCAAAATATTCTACTCCAATGCTTCTGATCTCACTCTGTCCCAAGTCTCTCAACTCGAATACTCCCCTGGGTTGCATTTCATACAATATTTGGAATGGGATCTTTCCAGTGCTTCTGTTTGGTGAGTCTTTGTATGCAAATTCTGCTTGTGGAAGAATCTGATTGATCCCACTGGTTATGATGCTCAGTGACTAGGCTCCTCAATAAGTTTCCCAAACTTTTGTTTACCACCTTAGTCTATCCATCTATCTGAGGATGATAAGCTGAGCTGAAGGACAGATCCTTCCCCAACTTCTTCCACATTTTTTTCCAAAAATGACCAACAAACTTTGTGTCTCTGTCTGAGATGATACTTCTGGGTAGGTCGTGAAGTCTCACAACTTCCTTGAAAAAAATATTTGCAACATGGGTTGCATCACTGGACTTATGACATGGGATAAAGTGTGCCATATTTGAAAATATATCCACCACCACAAATATGGAATCACATCATCTTTGTGTTCTTGTAAGTCCTAACACAAAATCCATGCTTATTGCATCCCAAGGCCTCTCTGGTATTGGCAATGGTTGATACAATCCAGTGTTCTATTGTTTACCTTTTGCATGTTGGCAAATTCTACATCTGTTCACAAATTTCATCACTCATGTCCTCATACTTGGCCAATAGTATGAATTGCTCAACTATGTGAATGTTTTATCATGGCCGAAATGTCCATCCAATCCTCCACTATGCTTCTCCTTCAAAAGGTTGTCCCTCATTGAACATTTTGGTATGCATAACTGATTTCCCTTGAACAAAAATCCTTGTTGAATCATATACTCTGCCCACTGGTTCCTATCTCTCAGCAAATTATTCATGCATGCTTCGTATGCCTCCTTAAAATCTAGATCATCATTGTACATTTCCTTAAAGTGTTCAAACCCCAAGGTCTTCACCTGAAATTCCTCCAGAATCAAACATCTCCTACTCAATGCATCAACAACTTTGTTAGCATTCCCAACAATATGTTTTATGACAAAAGTAAAATTCTGCATAAACTCAATCCACTTTGTATGCTTCTGATTCAATTTTTCCTGTCTGGTTATGAATTGTAAATCTTGATTATCACTATACAAGACAAATTCCTGTGGGACAATGTAATGTCTCCATTTCTTCAAGGCTTGAATTATGGCATAAAATTCCTTATCATATGTGGAGTATTTTCTCTTAGTATCATTCAACTTCTCATTGAAATAGGCAATTAGTCTATTGTCCTGGCTCAAAACTGCTCCAATTGCAAATCCACTTGCATCACATCTCACCTGAAATGCCTTTTCAAAATTTGGCAAGACCAAAATTGGTCATTCTGATATCTTCTCATTCAGTATATTGAAGCTCCTCTCAGCCTCCTCTGTCCATTTAAAATAATTGTGCTTCTTCTTCACTCTATCCATCATTGGTGCACAAATTCCACTGAAATCTATGATGAACTTCCTATAAAAAATTGTTAATCCATGGAAGCGTCTTACCTCAAACATGCTTCTCGGTGACAACCATTCTTTGATTTCTTTCACCTTTTCTGGATCCACCTTCAACTCATTTGAAGAGATCACAAAACCCAAGTAAATGAGTTTTGTCTTCGTAAAAGAGGACTTCTTTAGATTTTTCAACAACTTCTCTTGTTGTAGTCTTCTCATCACTAGTGTTAGGTGTCTCAATTTCTCCTCTGTAGTCTTGCTAAATATTAGCATATCATACAAATATACAACTACAAACTTGAAAATAAAATCTTTTAGTATTTCATTCATCAACCTACTTGGGGCATTTGTTTAGCCAAATGGCATAACAAGCCATTCATACAAACCTTCATTTGTCTTAAAGGTTGTCTTCCATTCATTACCTTTTCTCATTCTTATCTGGTGATATCCACTTTTCAAATCTATCTTAGAAAATAAGTTTGCTCCACTTAGACAGTCCATTAAATCATCCATTCTTGGAAAAGGAAATCTATACCTAATGGTGATATTGTTAATGGTTCTTGAGTCTACACACATTATCCATCCTCCATCTTTCTTTGGACTCAACACAGTTGGCACTATGCATGGACTCAAGCTCTCTATGACCAACCCCTTGTCTAAAAACTCCTAGACTTGATTCTTTACCTCCTCATTCTCTCAAGGTGTCAGTATGTACGTTGTTTTGTTTGGAAGACTTGCTCCTGGTATCAGATCAATATGATGGCTGATACTTTTGATGGGTGGTAATGAGTTAGGCATCTCATCCACCACTATGTCAGCAAAAATATCCAACAATTCTCGAATTTCTTCCTACAAATCATCCATTGAAGTACTTGTAAGGACAAATCTAGGTTTCCTCACCACATCAAACAACATCTCCTGTTCTTTCTTAACTTCTCTCAAGAGTTCCTTACCACTCATGAGAAGTATGCTTGTGTTGTCTTCCTCTTTCACTTTCCTCTCCTCTATTAGCAACAACATGTGTGTCCTACCATTGTTCTCTAAGGTGTATGTATTCTTCCTCCCATCATGAATGACATTTCTTTCAAACTGCCATGGTCTTCCCAACAAAATATGGCATACATCCATGGGAATTACATCACATAGAATTCCATCTCTATATCCTCCTATCTTAAATTCAACCAAGCATTGTTTAGTAACAATTACCTGGTGTCCTTTCTGCAACCATGAGAATTTGTATGGCTTTGGATGTGCAGTTGTCTCCAACTCCAATTTCTCCACCATGTCTGTGGATACTAGGTTATCAGTACTCCCACTGTCAATTATCACCTTGCAGACTTTGTCCTTAGTCTTGCAAGATGTCTTGAAGAGATTGTTTCTTTGCACTGGCTTCTCAACTTCTGCCCCTGGTTTTAAGAGAACTTTTCTCAACATCAGGGATGTTCCATCCTCTGCTACTTTTGCTTCAACATTTCTTCTCTGTGCTTCTGAAATGTGAGCTTCACCTTCTCCTTATTTCTTTCTCTCGGGACATTCCCAAGACTTATGTCCTTCCTTTCCACAGGTGTAACATCTCACTTCTCCTCCTCTGCCTCTTCCTCTTCCTCTGGAAGAACTTCTTCCACCATCTTGTCTTCCTCGGGAACTTCCTCCTCCTTCCAAGTAACTATGTTTCTTCTCAGTATCATCTTTGGATTTTTGTGCCTTGTCTTGGGCAACTCCCTTGCCTTTGTTCAGAACTAGGCTTCTACCTCTTCCTCACTGATTTTGTTTTCTGGCCAACTTCTCCTTTGCCTTCAGTGAAAAGTGATAAGAATCATCCATTGTCCTTACTGAAATCATGTTGATCTCATCCTGGATTTCATAACTCAGGCCATTTATATACCTGATAAATTTTTCTTCATCTTTCTCTCTTTGTCTAGTTCTGATGTTCAACTTGTATAAATCCTCTGTGTACTCTTTAATTGTCATACCCTTCTGTCTCAGGTTATGCAATTTCCTGAATAGATTGATCTAGTAATCTTTGGGCATGAATTTTTCCTTCAACTTGGCTACCATTCTATCCCGATTCTTTATCTTTTGTTTTCTCTTACTTCTCCTCTTAGCTTGCAATTCATCCCACCATAATGTTGCATGTCCTTTGAGTCTAGTGACAACATGTATCACCCTTTTCTCCTCATCGACGTCTTCATAGTCGAAATATTTTTCCATGGCTGTTACCCAATCCAACAATTATTCAACATCCAAATTACCTTCGTACATTGGGACCTCTATCTTGGTTCTAGCTCCCAATCTAACAAATGCTCTTAGAAAGTTCTCTTCAACAACATTCTCTTCTGCAGGTTCTTAGGCTTCTACTTCTTCACTCTTTTCATCGTTGATGTCTCTAGCATCAGGTGCTCTTCTTTGTGCTACCTCCATCACCTCTAATCTTGCATGAAGTTCTCGCATCTCCCTTTCTACAGCTTGATTGGCTAAAGGTTGTTCCTCTCATGTCCTTGGTGGAATTGTGTCGATTGTCTCTCACATGCAAAGTGTAGCTTTGAGTTCTATCGTCTCCTTTATCTCCTTCGCCTAAAATCTACAAACAAAAATCAGCTCTGATACCACTTTATGCAATGCCCCCACCTCAGCAAGGTCTGTTGACCTCCCGATCTCTGGATCTTCTCAATCTTCAAGCTGGAGCAGCTCTTCGATTCCCTGCTGGAATCTTAAAGAAATTTCCACAGGTCATTTTCACTAAACTTCGTCATGTGAACAAGCACCAAGCGCAAGCTTCTCTCACATGAACATTGGTTGTGACCACGAACCTAACCCAAAAGGCATTTTGCGATTTCACGTGTCGGGTCTTTGCATGTGAATCACCCCGATTCTCCCAACCTTTGAAACCTCAATAGGAGTTTATCTTGTACTAGCTCCTCCCCTATCTTCCTTTAATGTGACCATGGGTGGTGACCACATGCTTGAATGAAAGGTGCCTCACGATTTTGTGTTTCACGACTCTGGGGGTCTCCCTACCTCCATTCTCCTGATAGCCAAAATCATTATGGAACTAGATCAACGGCCCAGATTCTTCCGTTGATCAATGGATGTGATCAAGTCACAATTTCATGTTTCATGACTTTGGGGGTCTCCTTACCTTTGTTCTCCCGATAACCAAAACCGCGATGGCACTAGATCAACGGTCCAGATCTTCTCTTCGATCAACAATTGTGATCATGTCGAGATTTAACATTTCATGACTTTGGGGGTCTCCCTACCTTCGTTCTCCCAATAGCCAAAACCGCGATGGTGCTAGATCAACAGTCCAAATCTTCTCCTTTGATCAATGACTGTGATCAATTCAGGATTTTGTGTTTCACAACTTTGCCTCTTATGGATTCCCTTTGACACTTAGTCGAATTCTAAATCTATGCACTCCTTGCAGCAGATTCCTACGCAAGACTTGGTTCTTGTGGATGACTGTGCACGCCTTGTAGCAATCGCTTTTAACTCCTTGCAAAGGGAAAGTCTCATGCTATCTCTTCTGAGATTCAAAATCAAAACAGATCCCATCACACACTCATTGTGTTATGTGTGCACACCATGCACTCACTCAACAGAAGAGAAACAATTGAAATTCATACTAACATTCACAGTTTCATTCATTCATAACGAAATTCATTCATTTATGAAAACACAATAACAGAGACTCACAAATAGTAACAACATCATGCATTTGGATCAATGTTCCTCTGTTATATTCAGTCAGAAAATAAAATTGGCTATAACTATTCTCAAACAGCAAATAAAACTCAAAAAATCATACTAACTCGTAGTAGCCTTATTTGGGTGTACAAAACCTTTATATATCTTAGAGGGTCCTTAGGGTTCCACCTGACTACTCATCTACTCAAAATGAAAAACTAACTGCTACCTAAGTTCAGTTGCATTCAAGACTCAAAGTGAAACTCCCTGATCTTTCATTATCATTTCACCTCCAAGTGTTTGATCTTCTTTTGTTCTTCATCAGCTCCCCAAAGGATTCACAGTAACTCCCAGCATTTGAGATTTTGAAATGACTCTTGAGCATTGAGATTTCCTGCCATGTGTGCTCGCTGACGACGCTAACGATGCTCCTGCATCACTTACCATGGGAATTCCACAAGGTGTACCCTTCTTTTGATGTTCAAAATATCCATGAATATCAAATCATTGCTCTGCAGAGTGGAGGGAAATTTTACCCAAGTTTAGTGGTGACCCAACTCTAACAGTGACCCATGTTGTAAATTGTATGATGTATGCTTCAAGCTTAAATGTGCTACATGAAGATGTGTTGATGAAAATTTGTGTATCTTCTTTGGAATCAAGTTAAAGGAATTGTCTTGCACTCTTGTGTGATATGAAAAGTATCTAATCTTATACAAATCTCATTAAAGAATTTCTTAGGCATTGTCGACCACCTACTCAGAATTTGCAAGGTACTTTCCAAGAGCTCAAAGATGATCTTTACAGAGAAGGTTTTTCAGTGGATGACAAGACAGTAAATGAGTAATGTGAAAATAAAGAAGAGTATCATCCACCCACTACAAAAGAGGTGCTAGAAGAATAGATCCATGAAGAAATTTTCCAAGAAGAAGAAGACCCTAAGGAAGTACAACATCCAGATGAATAGGATGAGACATTGGTATCCTTTCTCCCACTTGATGAAGATGAAGTTGTCATGCCTTATGTTTTCCTGCAAATGAAGATGAAGAAATGATTAACCTCGATTATGCAGATGATCTCGTGGAGAACCTATCTAATCTAGTTAATAACATATTGATGCTTTCATACATGTTGGGAGATGTAGATGTGATTCAAGTTGTTTCATTTTTGATAGAGTTCCCATTTAATATCACCTTTAGAGTATGAATGAAAACATCTTTCCTTTTATTTCAGATGTTGGTGGTCTTCTCGATGGTCCTTCTCTAATGGTTCTACTCACAGATCTATTAGTAGACGGTGTGGCTCTTAATGTACCATGACAGGAAACAAAAGGATTTATTGGATTAAAAATTCTCTTAACCTACCTATAAATCTACCTCTAGTATCTCTAGGTATATTCATGCATTCTAAATAACATGATTTTTTAATATTTTTATATCAGGAAACCAATTCTTTCTGTATATTTCCCCGACAACAGTGCCAAAATTTTAGCCAAATTCAGTTGTGGGAATTTGATTCATTTAATTTTCAACTCAGGTTTGTAATCTTATGAAATATGCAACACTGTATGTGCAGAAACTTGATTTCCAGTTTTTTCTATTATGAATGCAATGAAGGTTAATTCCTAACTTATTCTAAATATTTTATGAGAAAGAAAGCATAATGATGTTCTGCAAGAAAACATAGTGCATAATTTAAAACAGAGTATGAATGAAAACAACTTCAAAAGATAACAATCACTTAATCCTTGGTTCTTAGCTGCATGAATGTAATCAACATGATATCATGAAGTACATAAATTTCCCAGATGGTTCATTAAACTATTGAAAAGTTAAATTGACTTTGAAAATTTAAAAAGAACTAAACTTAATAAATTAAAATCTAATGCTAGTGTTGTTCAATTACAACAGTACTCAAGAGTTCATTCAATTATTTGATCATAATCTTTATGGATCTTGTCAATTGACTCCACAAACTACATATATTTCTAATTAGATCTTTTCACCAAAGTCAAAAGTACTCAATAATTGATGTATCGAAATCAACACTATAAATGAAATTAGAAATGAAATTTATAAACAAGATTCAATTGCAGAAAATAAAAGGACAACTAAAAATAGAATATTGGAATTTGAAAACAGAGTAACAGAGAGATAAAGTAAAAAAAATAGTCACAGGGGGCCCTCCGGCATCCTTGTATGTTACTGGTAGAGTCTTATGCATATACAAACTACGAGTTTACTCAAACATATAATTGGCGCAATGAAAACCAACAACACTTGTATTAGATCAAAATCAAGAATCCAATATCTTATAATTTACATGATGTCCTATGTAGTGTTCTAAATCTAAATTTATAAAAAATGAATCGAGATCGTTTTAGATCCAATTTTATAGGAATGTGATTAATGAACTTGCAACTGTATATGCATTTACTATTTACAATGATATGGTAAATATCAAATATCAACAAATGTCATGGAGAAACTCATGACAAGATGCATGAATTTCTCCATGCGATTTCATTCCTCGGATCGATATCTTGATGGAGTTTTGAGTTGTGCACTTGTGCCACATCATTGCCATATAAGAAGGTGTTGGACATGGAATTATGATGTTGCAATTGATGTCAAATAAGGACAATATGATCAATGATTGGACATAGTATTATGTTGTTGGCATTGATGTCAAGAAGATCAATATGGTATTGTCATTATATATCTTTGAGATCCTAAAAGCTCAAGAGAAATAAAATAGTGAGTTGCGTAGAAGACATAGCATGAGGTGAAGAGGAATCTAGTATAAAACTAAATCTTAGGAGAGGCAGCATATTGTATTGCATGAGATCAGATCATGCATTGTTAATACCTTTGGATAGGTCGAAGGAAACCTTAGGAAAAGGAGTACTTTAAGGAATTGCTATTGGGATCAAATTCCCAACGGATCAATTGGAGAACACCCTCGGAACTATGAGGAAACTTTTTTATATTTGAGAGATATGACAACTATCGATCGCTAACCAAAGGCAAAAATCAACGATCTTGGTTCAGTTGGAATCCAAGTATAAATACAAAGAGGTTAGGAGGAATCATGTTTGTTGATGAAGTTTTCGGGACAGTCAAGGACTGTCAGATCAAGATGGAGCCATAGGCTAGGAGAAATTAAATCCAAACCATCAAATCAGGATAAATAATCCTAAACCATTGATCAAGACCGGTAGAATAAGCGGGACCAAAGGCACAAAGTCCTGAAGAAACCCAAAGTTTGAAGTTCGAATGAAATCTAACCATTCGATAGAAAAGTAAATCAATGGTTTGTGAGTTATCCAGGATCGATAAGGATCACACTAGATAAATTAAAAGTGGGACTAAATTAGGACTATACCAACTATGGATATTAACTCAGGGTGATCCTGATTGATGAATCTGGAGGTAACATGTGGTGACTATTGATTAGTGTTCAAAGTCCAGTGGAGAAGTGTTGTTTTAACACTCTGAAATCGGAGTATAGAAACAAAATAATCCTCTTCAACACCCTTTATTCGATGTCCAGAAAGGAAACACGTGGCTACTATTAATTAATGTTTGAAGTCCAGTGGAGAAGAGTTGCTATAACACTATGAAATAAGAGTATTGAAAAATAATATTATATTCAATACCATTCATTCGAAGAGCTAAAGAATGTGGATGTGACATCCCTCTGAGACAAAAAATCAAAGAATATTCCATTCGATACCATCCATTTGGAGAGATGAAGAATGTGGAAGTGGTATCCCTTCAAAGACAAAGAATCAAAGAATATTCCATTTGATACCATTCGTTTAGAGAGCTGAAGAATGTGGAAGTGGCATCCCTCCAAAGAAAAATAATCTAAAAATATTTCTTTTGATCTAGGACGAGACACATAGTAAGACAACTGAGTGACACGTTGCAGCAGGACCAAGTTAGCAAGGGCACACACTCCAATCAGATTATGAAAAGTGTCAAAATTCATATGGAACATAAGGTCTGTGAAAGTCACGAATTAGGGTGACACATGGCACACATACTATGGGTCCACGTCAACCATGAGTATTAAAGAATATTCCCTCTTGGAGCCGTTCCTGTCAGATTGAAACAATTCACCCTTTTATTTTACTTTGAAGCAAAGGTATTTTTATCACTCTGTTGTTCGACAACATAGGTATTCCAACAGAGGACGAACACCTTCAATAACCACTCACATAACCAGATCAAAGATCAACACATCGATGTTTTCATGTGGTAAAACCCCTACAAGGAAACATCCATGGCCCCAGCCAACGCGACCACTTGGAGCAGTTTATTAATGCAAAGAAAAAGATTACATAGAGATTTTACAAGAGGTTTCTCACAATCAATCATCGACAAATGACCCTCCATGCTCTTTGAATAGAGATCATGGACCAATCAGGTGTTAAGCCATGGATCAATGGCCATTAAGATCGAGGAGAGTATGAACCATCAGATCACTCTATGTCGGGAACATATTGTGACCATCGGCTTTCCTAACTACAAATGCATACTAATGCATACTAAGAAAACACACTAAGAAACACACTTTTACCTAATGACATATTAGACCAAGTAGATATTAACTAACTCCTAAGTGTCTAAATATCCTAACAACCCCCCTTAAGAACAACTTGGGATAGGATTGAAGGATTTAGAATAGTGACACAATAGGAGAAGGAAGGAGGAATTAGAGCATATCCCCTTTTAATGATAACTTCCTGAACTCCTAACATAGATCGAAGTTTGGAAAACTTGGTTTATGTAAGAGACTTTGTGAAAATGTCTCCAATTTGATCTTCTGTAGGGCAAAAGAGCACTTCAATTACTTGATCATAAATTATCTTTATGATGAAGTGCATGTGTAGCTTGATGTGTTTTCTACGCTGATGTTGAACTGGGTCTTTGGTGAGCTTGATGGCACTCTGATTGTCACACCAAAGGTTGGTCGGATGATGGTGCTAGAATCCAAACTTTGAAAGGATCTGTCGAAGCTACAGGGCTTCTTAACTTGCATTTACTACTGGTCGGTACTCTGCTTCTGCTAAAGAAAGTGAAATAGCCTATTGTTTCTTACAGGCCCAAGTGACAGGTCCCAAACCAAGGCTGAAAACATAACCTGCAGCAGACTTTCGATCATCAGGGTCACCAGCCCAATCTGAATTAGTGAAACCAACCAATAAAGGATTCCCCCTTGAATTGTAATGTATCCCGAATTGAACTATACTATGAACATAGTGAAGTATCCTTTTAGTTTCTTTCCAATGGTTTTCATGGGGTGTTTGCATATACCGGGCAACAAGACCAACAACAAAGGAAATATCAGGATGGGTATGAGTCAAGTATAAGAGGCTACCAAATAACTGACGGTACATAGTGGCATCAACTTCAGGAGAAGTATAGGTGGCAGTAATCTTGACTCCAGACTGGAAGGGAGAAGGGGTTGGTTTACAATCATCCATGTGAAAGCGACAAATAAGGTCACAAGCATACTTAGATTGGGAAAGAAAAATTCCTTCATTGGTTTGCAAAACTTGGAGGCCAAGGAAATAGTTCAAAAATCTTAAGTCTGTCATTTCAAATTTCTTCTTAAGGCTGGTTTTCACATGGTTTAAAAGTTTTGAGTCACTACCAGTAAGGATAAGGTCATCAACATAAAGGACAAGGATTATGAGATGGATTCCTACTTTCTTGGTATAGACATTAGGATCAGAATGGCATCTAGAGAATCCAGTGGCAATAAGAAAGGTGTCCATTTTGGCATACCAAGCTTGGCGAGCTTGCTTGAGACCATAAAGAGATTTCTTAAGGTGAAAAACAAGGCTAGAGTCATTCTGGACATAGCCAGAAGGTTGTTCCATGTATATTTCTTCTTGCAAATCTCCATGCAAGAAGGTGGATTTAACATCCATCTGATGGACCTCCCATTTATGTGAGGCAGCAAGGGCAAGAACAAGGTGGATGGAATTCATTTTGGCTACAGGGGCAAAGGTTTCATGATAGTCAATTCCTTAAACTTGGGAAAATCCTTTGGCAACTAAATGAGCCTTGTGTCTTTCAACACTTCCATCTGATGCATACTTAGTTCTGTAGACCCATTTACATCTGACAAGTTTTCTTCATTTTTGAAGAGGTACAAGATCCCAAGTATCGTTTTCCATTAAAGAACGACACTCTTCATTCATTGCTATATCCCAATCTGCATGACCTGAAGCTTCTGCAAATGTCTCTGGATCATGAGTTTTTGAAACTTGAGCCAAAAGAGAAGAGGCTCGCTGGAACTGTGAACATGTCCGATGTTGATCTGAAGGATCACTAACAAGATCACCAGTTGCTTCTCATGTTGAAAGGACCCATCTAGGAAAAGGTGGAGTTGGTGTTGGTTCAGGTTCAAAGGACTCATCTGGAGGAGGGTGAGTAGGCGGAGGTGGATTTTCATCCTCACTGTCATCATCTAAAGAAGAAAACAGATCATAAGAAGGTAGAAACGATGAATATGTCTCACAGACCGAAGAAGGCACAACCACCGAATTAGGCTTGCAGGCCAAAGAAGGCACAAATGTCGAATTAGGCTCTCAGGCCAAGAAATTTTCATCAAATTTAACATCTCTTCTAATAATAATTTCATTACAATGTGATTGAAGAAGTCTGTAACCTTTGACATCTTTAGAATAAACAAAAAATATACACTTCTCAATTTTAGGTTGCAATGCTTTCCTTTTCTCATCAGGAATGTGAGCCCATGCTATACTTCCAAATACACGGAAGTGACTTACATCTGGTTTAATTTTAGTCCAATCTTCTTCTGGTGTTATATTTTTAAGAGCCTTTGTGGGAGTGTGATTTACTATGTAATTTTCACAGTTGATGGCTTTTGCCCAATACTTTAGACTTAATCCCTTAGATTGGATCATGCCATTAGCCATTTCTTTTAATGTACAGTTCTTTCTCTCAGCAACACTATTTTGTTGTGGTGTATATGGAACAGTGTGTTGCATTTGGATTCCCTATGTAGTGAAGTAATTTGTAAAATTATTTTTCACATAGTCGCCTCCATTATATGTTCTTAACTTTTGAATTTGATGGCCATATTGCTTTTCTACAAGGGCCTTGTAGGCCAAAAACTTGTCAAAAACTTTGCTCTTAATTTTTAAGAAGTAAACCCAAGTACGTATGGAAAAGTCATCAATGAAAGTTAAGAAATACTTGCACCCAGAAAAAGAAGGAGAAGAAAGTGGATGACACAAATCACTGTGAAAAAGCTGCAAAGGACCCGAGGCATGCCAAGAGGCACGTTTTTCAAAACTGTCCCGATGATGTTTGTCGAGAACACAATTGGCACAAACACCATCTCTGCATGAAACAAGAGGAAGAGTAGTCACCATCTGTTGATTACATAGTTGCTACAATGAACGATAGTTTAGATGACCAAACTGCTCATGCCAAAGTTTGCTCAAGTCATCTCTATGAGAAACAAAAACTGATGAAAAAGATGATGACCCAAATTAGTCAAACTTGTACAACCTGGTAATATCATCAGAAATTCCAGTTGCAAGAACATGATTAGGATCTTTTAGCTCCTTGATTACAACTTGGTGAGGTGAAAACTCTACGGTTTTACCTTCACCTAAATGAGTGATTTGATATACTGATAGAAGGTTACAAGAAAGACTTGGAACACATAATACATCATTGAAATGGCCATTTTCTACTTGTATTGTTCCAGATCCTTCAACACTAAGAGATCTATCATCACCAACAAATATTTTCTTGGTGTTACATTCATTTAGAGTAGAAAATATGTCTCTATCCTTAGCCATATGATAAGATGCTCCAGAATCAATAAGCCACTTATCAGAAGTAGAAATAGAAGGATTATTGAAGGAGAAACCAGAAGCAGAAAGTGCATGTCCATGAGAAGAAGAAGAAGAAGTAGAATCAATACTGTTGTTGTGCTTCTTCATCATTGCTTCTAAAGTTGCCATCTTATTGGAACATTTGGACTCATCATGACCATCTTTATCACAAAAGTTGTAATGTCTGTTAGTATTCTTATTTTTATATTTTTCTCCTTTGTCACCATTAGGAGTTGAAGCTGTCTGAGAGGGTTTGGGACCCTTATATTTCTTGTTGTTGTAGCGAGGATTTTGCTTCTTGGCATACTTGGGTTAATCTTTCTACTGGGCAACTAAGGCTTTGTTAGAGGTACCTGCAGTGCTGATCACTCCAAGTTGTATAAGCTTATCTTCCTCTCTAATCAAAGAAGCACAAAAGGACTCAAGAGTAGGTTTTTCATAATCTTTCCCTAGAGCCTCTCTCATGGCATAAAATGTAGATACAAACACAGAATATGCACTACCTAGCTTAGAAAGAATAAGATAGATGCAACGCTCTTCCTCCATTTTTATCTTACATTCTTCACATGAAATTATGAGTGTTTTAAACTTAGATAAATAGTTTCCAAGGCAAGAAAAATCACTTGGACTCAAGGTCAATATTTGATTGTCTAACTTTTGTGCTAGAATAATATTAAGTTTACCAAACACAAATTCAATCTTGTCCCAAGCTTCTTTAGGGTCATCAATTTCTTGAAGGCGGTACCTAAATCAAGAGAGATGGAAATTCTGATTAGATCTCGTGCTTCGTCATTCCTATTGTCCCACTTGGCTTTCTTATCATCATTAGTGGGTTCTTTTTCTTTTCCTAAGGTAATCTGGTACAAACCTTTACTTCTTAATAAATCTTCCATATGAGATTTCCATTGGAAGTAGTTGTTGTTGGTAAGAAAGACATTACTTGTATAAGCCATATTAAATATGCAGATAATATGGACTTAAAAACTAAAACTGATGATCTGGATGGAAAGAGGTCGAAAAATTATGCAGTTTAAAAAAACGGCACTGAAAATGGACTTTTGATGTGAGAGTTATGCCCTTTTAAAAAAAGGCATAAATGGTAAACAACTGACCACATTATAGTGTAAGTTGCTTTATGAAGTGACCCACTTTTATAAAGAGAAGTGGGGATTACTTTTACAATGAAGTTACTTTATAATAGAAAAGATGCATGCAAAATAAATAACTCTAAAATAAAATATTAAAGCTACTTATAGTGATTCACATTTATACTTGAAGTGAAATACACTTTACAATTTTAGCATGAACTTTTTCAAAAAGGTAACAAAAGAGAGACTTGAACTCAAGACCTCTTACTTAATAAGCCAAGTTTTAACCAAATGTTCTAACAAAACATATTGTAATGTTCAGAAAGAGGATTGTTGTTGTTGTTGTTGTCGTTGTTGGAGAGTGTGCTAAAAAAAACCCTTTTCACACAAGAAAAAAATTTCGCTTCTCGATGACAACAAGGGTTAGATCTCGGTTAGCTTACCTGGAATATGCATATTTTCCTGTCTGTTTCTGATTTTCCAAGATTGCACAGGTCATGGGGAAAAGAGAATACGTAGATCTAAAAGAGTAGCAACCGGGAAATAAAAAAATACAAACCAAAATAAAACTTTGCAGAAATTTAAAAAATGCGTATTCAGGCTTTATACCTTCGGATCTGACTGTAATGGTTGTATCTTGGGAAAATGGAAACCTTTTAGAGTGAAAAAAAAAGTGTTCCTAAATGAAATGAGTGCTCCATACACAATGGAATAGTCATCTCAGCCCAGAAATGTACAGAAATTCCAGAAACTGGAGATGAGGCAACTCGGCTTCACGATCTCGATCTACAATAGGAGTGGGTCTTCAAACAGGCTCTGATACCATGTTCGACAAAACAGGCATTCCAACAGAGGAAAGACACCTTCAGTAACCACTCACATAACCATATCAAAGATCAACACACCAATTTTTTCACGTGGTAAAATCCCTACAGGGAAACATCCATGGCCCCAGCCAATGCGGCCACTTGGAGCAGTTTATTAATGCAAAGAAAAAGATTACAAAGAGATTTTACAAGACAGTTTCTCACAATCAATCATTGGCAAATGAACCTCCATGCTCTTTAAATAGATATCATGGACCGATTGGGTGCTAAGCCACAGATCAATGGTCATTAAGATCTAGGACAGTATGAACCATCAAATCACTCTATGTTGGGAACATATCGTGATTGTCAGATTTCCTAACTACAAATGCATACTAATGCATACTAAAGAAACACACTAAGAAACACACTTTTACCTAATGACATATTAGACCAAGTAGATCTTAACTAACTCCTAAGTGTCTAAATATCCTAACATCTGTAAATTCCCAGAGGTTGTCATGACAAAGAAGAAATTTACCAGAGGTAACTTTATCCAACCACTTTGAAAATGGGATCTATCCCTTCCAATTTTAGAGAGGGATCTCTCTGTAAGATTTAAATTTGTTTCAGGTTTTAGATCTTAGGCTAGTTAAATAAATAAGACTGTGTTGTTTGTTTTTATAAAATAGTTGAAATATGGTTTACACATCCATTGGGCCATGGGGTCTGATTTATAAAGTTTGAGATCAAAGAACAGATTTTATAAGGTCTTTTCACAAGGCAAGATAATGCAATTGTTGGATCCTTTAGAGTTAAAATGATGGATAGCAGAAAATATGAGATAATCAATTATAACCAAGAAGCATTTAAGAATTTCTTAATCATAACATTGGAAGACAAACACTTAGATCTTTAAAAGCCAGAAACAGAGTATACAAGGATAAATTCTGCAACTTTAACTTATTTTAAATGATCATAATAGAAAACACAGGTGATAACGAAGAAAGAAAAAACCATTCAATGAAGAGGAGTAAACATTGCCAACAATTAACATGGGTGAATCCTGTGAAACGTCCTTTTTATTACTGGTAGGTCTCTGGAAAAAATTATAGTGTTTACAATTTACTTGGGCGTAAAAAGAAACCCTTAGTACTTCAAAATTTGAAGTATATATAGAAAAGATTACAATCGATCCTGTCATTAATGATCAGGATGTGGAAAAATCTCATGCTAACTAACTAGATAACAAAATACAAAATTGTAGGAACTGCTTATGATCTGTCGAATTCTCCATGTTGATTTTGGGGGAAGTTGTTGGCGAGTCATCAACTTGACTTTGACTATTCTGCATGATGACTTGTAAGTCCACCTCATCTTTTACTCGATCAATTCGCACAACTCTTCCCATCTTTGTTGATTGGGGATGGTGACTTTTAGTAGCCTGCGATAGATTTCATCCATCTTGGTATATTTGGAAAAAGTCAGTTTGGTGATAAAAATGTACTTGATTTCATGTTGGATATTGAGATCCAACTGTAGAGTTTCTAGGAATTCCTTGCCTGTTATGCTTCCTTGTATCCCTGAGAATTTGGAATTGTCCTTTGCTACCATGGCAATGTTTTGCTTGTAGTATGAAAGTGTCATCAGCTTGTCATTTAGAACCAATAAACCAGGAAGACCTTTCTTCTGTAAGGCATCGATCTTGCTGAAGAATCTCTGAACTCCTATATCCATGATTTGGGATTTCTCCTCCAGTTGCAACATTAGTCCTCTTTTGGTCAGAACTCTCTTGACCTTGAGGATAGTCTCCGTCCTGTCCTCAATATTTAGGTTTTCCAACTCTTCTTTAGTTTTTGAATTGAGAAATAGGATGATTTCATTTGCTTCTATAGGCATTTCTCCCAATTCTCCCTTGATCTTGTCAATGGCCTACTTGCTCCTTAACACGAATTCGTGTTGCTCGAACATGATTTTCACCATGGGCCAGATTTCATTTATGGATTTTAAGATATCCATCGAAATGTTCTCTTTGGCTCTGCCAATGTTTTTCCCACAACTGTCTGCTTCTGCAGATGTTGAATCTCTTGCTTCAGTTTTTCTGATGCATATCTCTCTGTATTGTAGCTGGCTTGGAAAGAATCTTTTAGCTTCTGGAGATTCTCTATCTCTTGTACCGATCTTTTGATTTTCATTCCTTGTAAATTCATCTTCTCCATTGATGTTGCTAAAGCTTCATATGTCCCTGGAACTATCACTGTGGAAGATGATGAAAGTTCTACAACAATGGTTGTTGATGTTTTTGTTGTGCTAACTCTTGAGAGGGGAACTGCACTCAGTGTGATAAATTCCATAGGTGTTTTCCTGTTCCTTCTCTTTTACTAACCTTTCCAGCTCTACTTCCATCTCTTTTATTTTTTCATTCTATTCCATGATCAACTTTGGCATCTCCTCCTTCTCAACTTCTGTCTCAGCCATCTCATTGGCCTATGAGTCTTCTGTAGCTGGTAGTTTTAGTTTCTTCCTTAGAGATGCTATGTCAGCATTCTTTTTCTTGAGCATCTCCTCAGCTGATTTCACATTTGAGGGGTCATACCCAATTTTGAGCACCAATTCTTCTAAAGACTTAATCATGTTATCTTTTTCAAAAGATGACACCTTCCCCAGTTTTAATTGAGTATGAACATTGTTCAGAGAAACTTGTAATTTTGCAAAAGTAGTGGAAGCAATGGCCAATGTTGAGAAAACCATTTCTCCATTCTTTCTGTGCAGATCCATCTGATTAGATGGATGTACATATTTAGCATCAAATTCAAGTGTTGATCTTTTATAGTCAGTGATTTCCTTTGGATGAGGTACTTGTGCCTACAGAAATTCCATGTACATTCTCCCCTTCTCTGTGTCGAAAACAAAGAGAATCCTATGTTGTGTTGTTGATGTTTGTTTCCAGAATTGAGCATAAGTACTGTTGTCCAGCCTCTCATATTTCTTCTTAATCATATTGTATTTCTCAAAAATGCTCAAATTTGCAGCTCCTTGAGTTGGTTGGTTGATCAGTGAGGTGTCAGTCTTCTTATTATATGAATAAGTAGACATGATATGTTGGCTTCTTGAGACAGGAGTTGAATGGTCTCCTTGTATAACTGTAGTGGACTGGGTCTCTTCTTCACCAGACCTGCCAGTTGTATGACTGGTTTTTGGCCTTTTCTTGTATACCTGGAAATCCTCAGCTGAGACTTCAGTGATTGAAGGGGAGGCATCCTTTCTGGGTCTTTTCTCCTTTGGTACATATGGAGTGGTGGTTTGTGAAATAATGGTTGGATGAGATTGTTGTTCTGGTTCTTCCAAAGTGTTCACCTCCCACTCTGATTGGTTCATAAACTTCTCGATCTTTGGTTTGGGCACATGAGCATATGGGGAACTTTTATTCCTGAATCTCATTTCTGCAATAACCCCACATGGATAATAGTGCTAAGGGAAACTGATGTCAAATTTCATTTCCTTGAGTAGTTTGTTTGCCTCTTCCCCCATAGCTCGATTATTACAAATAAAAGATCCTATCTATCCTTTAATTCTCAGTTGTTGTTCCTTATTCAAGGATAAAAAATGTATATCATCTGAATTGATCATTTTCTTAATGTACTCCAAGGTGAATATTCTCTCAGGAAAGTATTTGGGCGGCTTATAAGGAGTTAACTCACATCCATATATTCTAATCTTTGTGTGATTTTGATACAGATACCAGTTTCCCGTCTTGGCGAGGTATGAGAGGTGTAGAATTCTTTAGATCTCTTCATTTATTCTCTTCTCTTGCCTACCACTAAGCATACTTACCACTGGGTGGTAAAACTACTCTATGAATTTCTTGAAACTGAACTCTGTTGAGTTCCTTCTTAGTAATGAAGTCCAAGAGGTGATAGGGTGTGACTTGCCATTCTGGTCCAACTTCTGTATGGGGAAAAGGAATGTATCTGCTTGATAGAACATGAACATTTATTCCAATACTGAGGAGTACCATAACATGCCTTTGGGAAACTTGAACAACTTATTGTGAATATTGTCAACCAAGAAAACGTTGTAGTCGAACTGCACTGTGGGGCTTCCCTCGGTGGAAAAGATAGATAGGTAACCCAAGATTGGCTCATCTACCCATTCATCTGAGTAGTATCCAAGTAGGTTGCAGAGGGCAGAAATGATTTGATTTCCTTTTATCGAGAAAATTGATGATGGGTAGGGGGTATTGGTTTTGGGTATTGGGGTGTTCTTAGGGAGGAATAGTTCGAAGATCTATGCTCTCTACGGAAAAGACAACTTTTGATACATGTCGGTTAGAACCTCAAAAGTTAAAGGAGAGAAGGCTTCGGCTCTGGTTATTTACAGCATATGGTCAATGGCTTCAAATGTGATAGAGAACAGGGTCTCTCCAGAGGATGAAACAATAGTTCTCTGGTCGGGAAGGTAATGTGCTTGGCACTTGAGGGCAAATTCAAGGAAATTGTGAATCTGGGGAAACATGTACAGTGGAAGATTGGACTCCCAGAGTCCAATATCATCACTCTGGTCTAGGAAAATGTCTCTGATCCATGAATATAGCTCAGTGAAATCAAAATCGCATCTTGGCTCAGAGATGAGATAGTCTTTGTCAGCCATGGGATCCGATTGAGATCGACGAGAGGCAGTAAGAAAGGATTTTCCTTGATTTCTGACTGCTTGGACTTTGGCGCCATCACTTCAACAAGTACCTACAATTTGAAACAAAAATGTTAGCGGGTAATGGCTATGGTTGGGTCATTGACTGAAACGATGAGGAAAGTGAGCTTCCAGTGTGCGGAGACTGTGAGCAGTGTGAAAATGGTGGAGAAACGGGATTAGATTTGGGTGAATAGGTATCCGTTGGGCACAGGGGACAGGTCAGCAAGATAATGTATATGTTAGCCTATATTAGTTTTCCAACGGATGTCTAGGGATGAGGCGACAGGCCAGTGATGGGTTAAGGGTGTGTGAGGGTGACGTGGAGGGTAATGAGTGGAGGAAAGTGACATGTGGTGAGTGAATGGTGGACAAGGTATGCTGACAGAGTAATGGGATATGACTAGGGATAAGTGGTAGTGGAATGTGACATCACGAGACATCGAGGAAGTGGAGTGTGATGTCATGAGGCGGCGGTGGTATAGAAAATCTGGTATGGCGGTATATCAGAGGGGGTGGTAGGCAATAATCGGTTTAGAGAGAGGGGGGTCTAACATCATGGATTTTCTCCATGTTAGGATGGGGCCCACCTAGAAATACTACTGTATCAGACTCCCCCCCCCCCACCATTAAATATAGAACAGTCAGGGGGGGTTCCAGAATTTCTTGTCAGTCGTAGATCTAAGCGCCACTAGATCAACTGTAGATCTATGCACCCTCTTTAATCTCCATATCAGACCCCCCCCACCATTAAAGATAGAATGGTCGGAGGGGTCCATAATTTCTTGTCAACCGTAGATCTAAGCACCATTAGATCAACCATAGATCTATGCACGCTCTTTAATTTCTGGGCACGAATCAAAATGTGTAGCTAAAACTTAGGATAGTGCTCTTTTGTGGGTTTTTTTCACTGCTTCCCTTGCAATTTTTCACCATGGGGTTATGAAACACACTTCAAACATCAAAATCATGAATTTTCATCGAACATCATGCATGTTTTATTGAAGGAAAAACTAGCTAGCTTATGTACTATCCTACCTACCTACACATTTAGCCCAGATTAGACTGTTGGGATAAGAAATTCCTCTACCCTGGGGCTATTTGACCAAGTTTAAATAGTTTGATCAAATTTATTCACTAACTAACCTATCTACTTGGCTAAGATTAAACAGTTTAGCCAAGTCTTATTCACTAATCCTATCAACATAAATTCAAAAAGACTTAACCATGATTAAACTGTATGGATGAGTCATCATTATTTCATGGGGCCATATCATTTTCTTTTATGCCCTCTTTTATTCTTTTCTTTTTCTTTCTTTTCATCTTTTTCTTTTTGTTTTCTTTCTTTTTTCTTTCTTTTTGTTTTCTTTCTTTTTGAAAATAATTTGCAAAAAATGAAATATTATTTACAACCAAACTACATCAAGAGTAAAAATTTCCAGTCACCAGTTGATCCTATGAAATATAGGGTTATAACAAGTATCAAAGAATATTCCTTTTTCCTTATATCGACTTCCATGTCGAAGGACTCCCATAAGTCCTGAAGTAACGCTAACCGTTGATCTATTTTGGGAGCATTCTTGACCATTGATCAAGAACAATGGCCAAGTGTTAAAGCTCCACTATATTGAAAGAGTGTGGACCATAGATCTCAACCACAGATTAAATCATGACCATCAATTTTTTTTATCCTCCAGATAAGCAAGAATCGTCCATTCAACAAGAGATTAACTCCACACCATCAGATAAAATATCAAAGAGAAATAATCAACATATGAGATTGAACTTTTTCGATAAAGCCTCATATGTATTCATCCTTGGTCACAGGTCAAGGTTATATGTAAAGTGGCGATGAGCTAAAAATCCAACTGGGTTAACACCTGGTCACAATATATGATCACTTGGTGAAATATAGTTCCTGAGAGCTAAAACATAAAACAATCCCTGCACCTTATGTATCTAGTTGTAGGTCATAGCAGTTTGGTCACATGAAAAACAAAGGGGAGTCACAAGATAACATATGCCCATTCTAGGTATAGGAAAATTCACCACATAGCGAAGTAACAACTTGACTCAGATCTATTGAGAACTGAGGATGCAGCAAAAGTGTGGGATCAAAATAATGAAGTGGATCCATGCCTGCGATCGACTCTTATAATTTTGATCAACATATATATGATTATGAATTAGCGCTTTCACGATATTGTATGAATAATAATAGAGGAAGTGAAAATGGAGATTAAGTCTGTAGTAATGAACCCATGATCATTTGAAAATAATGGTTTGAAGGAAGCGCATGTCTACACGTAACACAAACTATTAATAATAATAATAGAAGTTATTATTGTTAATTTAAATGAAGAGGTGCAATGGTTCAAACAAAGGGACACAATGCTTCAAATCTCACATGAGTTGGAATATTATGTAAACATAAATATATGGTGAGAAGATAGTGTCTCTATAATCCAGATCAAAAGATCAAAAGTAGAAGTAGAGTCCAATAAGGAAAGATGAATATACTTATGTAGTGAGGGTGGAAAGGGGGATCAAGGAAGGATTCATATCCTTTACTAAGTAAAGTGTTAAAACAATGGAGTTGGTGCTTCCTAGGGTTGGTGCCCTAAAAACAAGGGAGTTGGTGCTTCCTAGGGTTGGTGCCCTGAAAACAAGGGAGTTGGTGCTTCCTAAGGTTTGTGCCCTAAAATAAGGGAGTTGGTGCTTCCTAGGGTTGGTGCCCTGAAGAAGGGGATTTGTGTCTCCAATAGTTGGTTCTCTAAAGAGGATTGGTTTCCTTCACAATCTTAGATTATTCTTTATAAGTCTTGTAATTCTTGTTAATTATATTTATATAATTGATTTTAAATACAAATCCATTGTTGATCTATTGTGGTGATTACTAAAATAACAAAGTAATTACTATTTTTTTTAAAAGGTAATACAAATTCACCCCCCCCCCTCTCAGTATACCAACAGAAGGTTAACCACAACTTTGACTTTTGCTTCCTGACATCCTGGAGGGTTCTTGTGTTGATTTGGCAGATGGGTGAGCTGAAGCTGTAGATTTGGCACTTGGTATAACTTTGGATTCATTCTAGAAGTATCATGAACCTTGAGTTTAAACAAATATGCTGCAGAAAGTTGTTAGTTCTTACAAGAATTCAGTAGCTGCAGAATCATAATATTTTGCAGCTTACTTTAAAATAACAATGAATTAAACTATATTGCATCAAAATATCCAAAATAAGTTAAAATTTAGATTATTACCTTTGATGTTATATGGTATCAAGGATGGGATAAAATAAGGGTTTATTATGGCAAAAATGAGGATTTTGGCATATGAAAAATAACTAGTAATAATGCAAAGATGATGACAAAAGAGTGAGTTTCTGAAGCCCAATAGTTGTTTGGTAGTCTGGTGCGAGTAGTTATTCTTCTGGGTAATTCTAAGGTTGTGGATAATTTACCAAGTTGTTTGGCGTAGGATCGCCAGATACGACGAGTTTCAATAAATTCCTCGTAGGGTACAGGAAACCAAGTTTCTATATGGGTTTCAGGACTTCCAATGGCACTTTTGAATGTAGGATTCATGTCTTCAAAGGTAACCTCTTGTTTTGGATTGATGTTAGGTAAAAGGGTAGGACCAATAGTGTTTTCATAGGACTGTCCAGGATTATGTAGCATGTTTATGTAAGACATACAATTTCAGGCCCTCCTTCTAGCACAAATTTTGTCGACGGGGCAAAATTTCCCAACAATAGTAAGGGGTACTCCCCGATACAAAGTCCCAATTAGACTATGAACCATTTGGTTTAGGAGACCCATCCAGATTTTGGCCCGGTTTCCATTAACGGTTGTGAGGGTGAAGAGGGATGGTTATGCAATGTAAATATGTATATGAAGACTATGTATGAAAATAAATCTAATCTACTTCTATTCTATTATATCCTATCCTATCTAGGAGCGAGCTAGCTATCGTAACTGGATGAGCTATATTGAAACTAAAATTTGCTAGAAAATTCACTCATATGGTTGTAATGAAGATGCTGAGTTACAAACACATGCATGCAAAATATATAACTAGAAATTTCCAAACTATATTATCTACATACATCACAACTCATATGCTCAGAAGATGTAAAAGGTAAAGAGGAATAACAAAACTGCAAAAATTGATATATAGTGCATTAGATTAGTCTATAAGCAAACATGTCCTTACAACCCATGCGAACAACATACATTCTACCTAAAATAGTTCACATTAAAAAATCAACACATGCAATTTGTTCTCTCTTTTATAAAACTGGCCCTGAGGACTTCTCAATATTCATTAACCAAGTATTTTCTCCAAAAAGAGTTCTAGAGTGTTTACAAATCTTAAAGAGCCCCTTCAAAGTGAGTATCTTCCTATATTTATACAATTTTTTCTAACTCCCTTGTGACTTATTGTATTCCCCTCAAATAAACTATTACAAAACTATTCATCTTCCTTCTGCATGATGACAGGTGTACATAGTAAGATGAAATTGGGAGTAGTTTAGAAAAGACAAAATAGAGTATAGGTAATATAAATTTAGAATTTGTTATTTTGTCTTATTCATAGACTCTTGTCTTGGAGGTATAATGTCCAGATTTCCAACTGATCATTCATGGATACGAGTCTATGGTATGCTATCTCTTCTAGGGAAATTTTATGCATGGCTATGTTGTCATCGAGGGTATGTGTATCCTTTGATAATGTATCCATGAAAGCATGAACCATAGTATAGACTTTAGTTGGTTGAATGAGGTGTTGTTCTATTATATCTGTCATTACTTTGGTGTCTGAATCAGTGACATCCCGTCTCTGTCTTGTGTTGTCATGTATCTTGTCAATCAGTTCCTCCATTATGAGGTCCTTTCAAAGCTCCTCTAACTATGAGAGTTGGCATATCTTGATCAATTCTTGTGTTGCCTTGTTTTAGCGTGAATACATCACCATTGAGCTAGTTGTTTCTGTTTTTTTCCCTTTTTCCTTCTTGTTGGCAACATCCCAATACATAGATCCTTGCTTTTGTTTCCCTGACTAAGGGACGATAGAGCTCGATCGGTGCATCTAGGTATTTTGTGATCCATGTGTTAATATTGTTCATGCCTTCCTAGATAGTGTTGAACTGTGTGAGTTTAGTTTGCACCCTGCTATGTTGATTTATGATGGTGGTGGCTATATCCTAGAACATGTGCAAGTGGGCATACATGTTGATCATAGTTTCCTCTAATTTTATCCTAACCTTATATGTACTTTCCTTGAACCTTTAAAGGTTTCCCTCATTGATCTTTACTTGAAGAATCTTCTTCTCCAACTCCCCGATCCTTTCTTCTTTCTCGAGGTTTTGTTGTTGTAGATTTTAGACATTGTCCTCTATGGATTTCATGCAAGTGGATCCAGTGGATGCTATGGAAATCGACTCTTCACTAACATTTCCTGTAATGGGGGTTTGAACGAGAACTGAAATTGGATCCCCCCCGCTCACCGACACTTTACTTACATGCTCCTACACAATCCTTCCTGACACTTTGTCGTACGTGAATTTATTTAGGTTGGGTATTTCAATTGGTATATATGGAGTACAAATACCCAAACCTAACCTGATAAGTGGTGTATGTCCACTGGCACTTGCTGTTGATATATATGGGATATCGGTATCCATCAACTGAACATCGTCATTTCTTGTTTCAACATCCTTTTTATGTCGTTCCTCTTCTGTTGCTTTGTCGACTGCTTCTTTAGCTGCCTTCTCTGTTGATTTAGTCACTGCTAATGCATATGTTGTTCCCTTTTTGAATGCTTCTTTTTGTTCAACTCAATTCCATGTAGCTACCTTGTATTTTACTTCTGTAGTGGCTACTACCGCATCGAATTTTGCCTTCGCTTTATCTTATTCAACTATATTTATTTTCTTTTCTTTTCGGTGACGTTGTTCTTCTTCTTCTTGACCTTTTCCTTTTTTCTCCTCTTCTTATATGATAATGTTACTTCTTCTTCGATAGATCCCAATTGCACATATGTGGTTGCAATATATCCCTTTTCCACTACCTCTTCTTCTTGCTTATTTATGTCCTCTTCTCTTTCTTTCTCTTCATCTGTGATCCTTCCTATGGTTTTTCCTTGCCTCTTGAAGGTGACTTCATCATAGGTCCTTGCATTAAAATGTATCTCCTCTTTAGCCCAAACCTTTGAGGTGTACTCCCAAAGCACTAGCTTGTTGAAGTTCTCTTTGAAAACCTTCTTCGAGTCGTGCCTCTTGAAACTCTCCTCTCTGAAGTGGTATGATAATAGTATATCCACTTATTCCTGGGGTTTTTTGTGTTAGAAAAGAAGTAGGCACCGATATATAGTGGGAGTTGTGACCATATAGATTTATTATCTCTGTAAGGCATCCCTGTGACTTCGTTGATCATTGTTTTATAAGCTACTTCCTGGAGTACTAGCCTATCTGGTACAAATCGAGGAAGAAGATGAGGGGCTTTCATGGTGCCATACACCCATATATAAGTGTCATGTTCCATCAAGTACCAATCCTAGATCTTCTTGATTGAATTTATTTATTTATCAGTCATACATAGGGTTGGGGTACAAAAGATGAACTCGTATAGCAGAGCCAGGAAGTGCTCGTATATATTTTGGTATTTTGTTATGTACTTCTTCTCCCAAAGCACTTTGCAGTATATATGAATGGTTGCATTTGTTGGCTGCAATTCCCAACCCATATTTGGTAATTGGTGGGCCACAAAAATGATGTATATGATTTATGATGACATGTGGAAGCTCGAGAATGTTCTGGGATGGGATTCTATGAGTGCAATGATATATTCCATGAGGTTTACTGATAGGATATCATCCCAATTGATCGATAATCCTTTTTTTGTGCAATAGTAGATCAACGACATATATGATAGAGGAAACTTGGAGGAATATTGTTCCTCATATAGCCTGCATAACATGGCCACCATGTATTGATAAGGTTTTCTAAGCATGATAGTTGGATATCTGCTAGTGGGCTTGAGTTTGAACTACTTATCTGGCTTGTATCATATATGACATAAATCCTTAGCTGTGTTCTTGAATTCACCAAAAAGTTTGTTGTCTATATTTTTGGTCCCATTCTCCATATAATAGCATTTGGCTAATGCTATAACCCTAAATTTCTCTACACATGCATACCTGGCCTTTGGCCCTCTTACTTGCTTTTTTTGCCAAAGCACTATTGAGTTGCTCTTCTAAAAAACTAATTTTTTGAAGATGTACGTGCCCTGCACCAATAATTTCTATGTACATTTGCTTGTTGCACCACCACAACTCACGTACATGCGCATGTTTCACCATTACAATCCGCGTATACTTACAAAAGTTGCAAGGAATTCATTGATATTACGGTCTATTAGGTAGTTTCCCAATTAATCCACCACCTATAGCCCGTCACCCAACTGAATAACCATCCTTTTTTCATATAAAGGAGGTGTTGGGGTCTCAGTTTAAATCTAGACATAAGAACAATGAAATTATGCCCATTTCACATCCCCTCCTTCCCCAAGTTATTGCAACCCTTTTGTGAGAATTACCTCAACATTTCCCCATTAGCCCTTCTTCCTCCATCAAAACCCATTCACTTCCCAAGAAGAGATCATAAGGTTGAGAGGAGAAGCCATACAAAGGTGCACTTGGAGCTTGGTGAAGAGGATCCTAGACCAGGTTCATGGAGTAGTATCCAGATTTGATTGTAAAGGTATAATCATTGAGTTATTAATAAAAGAACTACTTTTCCTATCCCAAATCATGGTGTACTGAATGATTTTATTGGTTTATGTTTTGACATTCTAACATCTAACCCTAATTTGTATATGGAATAGCATGCTGGTCATTTCTTTTTTTCAATCTTTGGATGCAGGCCAGCCCTGGGAGGAGGCGGGTGTAATCAACAAAACTTCCAAGCGTCAGGGGATCATCACCAGACCCAGAGTAGAGGTATAGTTACCCGATCTCCCTCATATTTTCTTTTCTTATATGAGTTTTGGTATGTTTGGGGTAGTTTATATAAGTAGTTGACTTTTAGACGGTTAATTGATCTTCCTACATTCTAAACCTTAGTGTAGTCATAGGGGGGTTTTTCTCGCTAGCAACTAAGTCCTCGAGATGAAATGAAGCTATAGGTTCTCCCTTGGCATTGAAAACATACCTATTCCCCAAATCAACATGCTTTAGTATCCATGCAATGGCTTCAATGTAGAGGAATACAATAATGCAGGTTGCTACTTTGTGAATTTTGGACCTTCTGATGTTCTTAAAAATCCTTAGCTTGTCCTGGTCCTCTAATTCAGTGGCGAAGTTCTATTTTTTGAACATTTGACATACATCACCCCATCTGAGAACATATTCTCCCTTTTCTAAGAAACCAGAGGTATCATTCTAAACTGCCCCGACAACATTTGGATCATATTCAATCTGACGATCTCTCCCATAAGCCTCGATGGTAGGTTCTTTGTTAGTTGTTTTCTTCCTCAAAGACATATATGGATCTATAAAGTAAATATGAGATTAATGTAAAGACAAAATCACAGTTGATGCATATATATCCTGAAAACAATTTGCCTAATTTTCTCATGTGAAATACCCAAGGAATCACTAGTGTTGATGTTGGGTGGAAGGTTATCATTGGATGAGGAAATTATAGTGGTGGAAATTGTAGATGTCAAAGCCTAAATGAGTAAAATCAAGAAAATAAAGAAATATTAAAACCAGAGTAGTTCGTACGAACTGCTCTGGTATCTATTGAAGGAGTTGGTTTTAATTGCTCCAGTGGGTAACTTAGTATATCAGAGAAGTTAAGGTGAAAAGAATCGGTGTACACTAGGCAAGTTTATGGGAAGAGCATTGGTGAAACTGGGCAAGTTGGTGGGAAGTTATTTGAACGGGTCAACAATGTTTGTGCCAACTCCTCTAGTAAATACCAGAGGATTTTATGTTAAGTTCTCTGAAGTGATCGGGTGATTTGGTGTTAACTTCCTTGAAGGGGTTGATGGGGTCACGAGAAAACCGATGAAGTTAATATTAACTCCTCCAGTTAAAACTAGAGGAGTTAGTTCTAAAGGCCTAGAAGGAACCAAAAACTTTAATGCTAATATTGGTGGTTGGGTTGAGATGTTTCATACAATTCCTTGATTTACAAAGTGATTTCTTGAATTTGAACTAAGTCTTGTAGTATGATTTTGAGTTTATCTTCTGGCCTGGAGTAATGGGGTTGCCAGGGATATGGTTTTTATTTTGTACATTTGGAGACAATGCGGTTAAAGGGAAAAAAAATTGGCTGCACTTAGACTTGGGGACAGTCTAGTGGCTTGGGCTATGGAATGAATTTTTTCCATGGATGGAACGTATAGGGTATTCTGTGTTTGGTGCCAGTCGCATGAGACCAGGAGGACCCTAGGAAATGTGGTGTAACCTTGGATTACAGTTCTCAAGGTGACTAAGAACCTTGTCATGGATTAGAGGGAAAATTCAAGGTTGATTAGGGGGACAAGTAATGGATGGATTCCATTGGGGCACCTGGGCCTAAGGGTAATGATGCTATAGGCAAGAGGTTATGGATTATCAGGTGGAACACCATATTTTAACACATATTTTTAAAGAAAAGGAAACCCTAAATCTAAATATCTCCTAAAGAATGTATAAGTTGAATGTTGTTGGGTGACTTAGGACTTACCTGGCATTTTGTTGGAACATGGGTGGGTGGTAAAAAGGAAATAAGGTGTATCCATCTCTTTTGTCGCTCAAAGATCTCTCCTTTTCTTAGGAGCTTGGTAAAAATGGTAAAAACAAGGGGTGAGTGGTAGTTTTATAGGAGTTTGGATAGAATCAATGGAGTTGGTAAAAATTCCTCTAATATACATTGAAGGACTTTGTGGGAAATCCTCCAACGTATACGGAAGGAATTGGTATGAAGCATAATGATTCTTGTCAGATGGTAAGATGGTAACTCCTCCAGTCAAACTAGAGGAGTTGGCATAAATATGCATGTTGGTGAAAGACTCTTTGGAGAGMTTTGCAAGGAGTTTTTCTACAGTTACCAGAGKTGTTGAAAGAACTCCTCTAGTGCACACCAAAGGACTTTGAGGTAACTCTTCCAGTGTACATCGGAGGAGTTTACATTAACTCATCCAAAAACTAAAACTCAACTTAAAAATTTGTTTAAGTTCCCAATTTTAAAAGTTGCAAAATCAACCATGAAGTGAAAATTAAAATGACATGCTTAGAGAGGAAGGAGAAACCGCGTCCAAAAAACCCAAGTTGAGAAAATTTCAAAGAGTAGAAAATAAAAAGGGGCTCAATTTTCTTGGAGGGGGTTGGCAAGTAATTTACAAGAAAATGGAGGGTTGTTGGTGCTAGGAAGAACATAATGATAAGCTTAGTTGATGGGAAAAATATATTTATGTGTGCATGATTTGGTTTCCAATATTGCTTCCACTATCTTTATTGGATTTGAATATTCCAGTAGTGTATTTTTGTTTTGTGAGCTACTAATCTAATTTTCAGTAAGGAAATCACTAGATAACAAGATACCTAGGTGTCTAAGTAAGGATTTAAACATGGTATTAGAGCTTGTACTCTTAGAGGGATCCAATCTCAGGTTGCACAATGACATATCTATTAGATCTAAGTGACCAAGAGATAGATCTAGTTCAGATCTAGGGTTATAACAATAGATCTATTGGATCATGAGTGCCATGGTGTTTGTTTGAAGGACCAAGCATAGATCCATTATCTTTTGCAAAAAATCTATCAAATCTATAGGAGATATTAGCATATCTATAAACCAACAAGAAAAAATTGAAGGGCAGGTTTTTGGGAAACAATCCTGCAAAGGTAAAACTTGGTTTTGCAAGAGTATAGGTCAGCTACCAAGGATACCACTTTTTCAAGGGTACAGAAATCAGCCAATGGAGGAGCAACAAAAGCAGAAATAGGTAATATGTTAGAAAATTTCAAAGCAGAGATGATTAACTCTTTTGCTTCACAAATTGACACCTTGCAGATCAAGCAGAAACAAGCAGAATCAGAGCAAGCATTGTGCATTTTCTGTCCAAAATGCAGAAAGAAACATCCACCAAGGGAGTGCCCATTGAATAGTGTCTATGTATGTCTTATTTGTGAATTATATCATGCTACTGACCAATGTCCCTCTCTACGAGGAGTAAAAGCATCAATGAAGGCAACTAATGAGGAAGCAGAGGTTGCCTATCTAATTACACAAAGGAGACAATGGCAGCCAAGAGGCCAAGGTATGAACTCTCAATTCTCTCCTGCAACACTTAATTATTGGAACAATCAGCCACTATATGGCCAGACGAATGCTCCCCCTCCACATCAGATGTCAAACCCTTATCAAGATCCCAATGCATGGTTACCTATGCCCCATCAACATAATCATCATGGACAATGGAACCCATATTAGAGAGGCCCTCAACAATATCTCAATTATCAAAACCAACACCAATCGAACCCCTATCAACAACAGTTCCAACCCCAGTATCAGCAGCAATAGCTACAGTTACCCCCCAATGCCCCACTGAAAAATCCTCCTTTACGACCTCAGATGCATGTGCAACCTAACCCAAACCCAAAAAATAAGTCCGTTCAGAACATAGATATACATAATGTGCCAGCCTTGTCTATTACTCCTATGCCTTGTGATGAAATCAAATTAAGATCAGGGAGAATAGTCGAGCCAATAATTGAAGATTCTCCATCTTCAGAATCAGACAAGGAATCAAGGGAAAGACCATCTGTTGATACAGAAGAAATTGACCAACCTATTATAGAGTCAACAGACCCACCATTCCCTGAGAGATTGACAATTACCAAACCTGTGGAGTTACCATCTTTCAATCTCTTAGGAGAATTGCAAAATCTACACATTAATATTCCACTATTGCAAGCGATAAGACATGTCCCTATTTATGCCAAGACTGTAAGAGATCTCTATATAAAAATACCTTGACGAAAACCTAGGGATCCCCTCACAGTGCATGTAGTGGGGGATTTGTCTGAACTGATGTTAGGAAAAACCCCACCTATTAAATATGGCGACCCAGGAAACCCTACAGTCACTGTCAAAATTGGACAGACATCTATCCCCCATGTGCTAGTCGACTTAGGGGTGGAAATTAACATCATGCCAATAGAAACTACACAATTGCTGCAACTCAGAACACAAGTCTGACCTACTCCTATCATTCTCGAATTAGCTGATCATTCTACCATCAGACCAGAAGGAGTAATAGATGATTTAATCATTTCCATGGATTCATGGGAGTATCCTGTTGATTTTGTCATTTTTTAACCCAAAACCCGTCTGGGGGGACACCCTCTAATTCTGGGAATACCATGGTTAGATACAGTTGATGTTTTCATTGGTTGTAGATCTGGTTCCATGACCATCTTTGATGGTTATAACACAAAAAAACTGACCATGTATCCTCATGTTACACCCAGTGCAGAACCTGAAAATTCTTTATGGATGGACACTGAAGATGAAAGTGTTATGCCTGTGTTAACCATAGGAAAAGCCCTGAGTTTCAAAGACGAGACAGAGGACGAATTAATCAACTACTTTATCTGTGACTCCTCTCTTGTTACATGGAACATGCGCCACTGATTGATTAGAGTCTTTGACCCCATCGCTCAGGAAGACATGAGCTCAGAAACATTCTCAAAAACCACTGAAAATCAAAATGATTCAACTGTAACAGCAGATGATGAAACAGTCGAATTGTTTCCTAAAGTCAGTTCCAAGAGCATCGTTGTAGAAATTGAACCTGGAAAAATCTTGAACATCAATCCCGATCTATCCACTGCTTAAAATCATCGATTGATGAAATTATTGATTGAACATAAAGAATCATTTGCCTAGGATTACATGGCTATGAAAGGAATTTCCTCTGAACTATGTACCCACCATATATACATTAAAGAAGAATGCTAACCCATTTTCCAACTCCAAAGGAGGATGAATCCAAACCTTAAAGAAATTGTTAAAGAGGAACTCCAGAAACTTCTCAATGTTGATTTCATTTACCCTATATCAGACAGCGAGTGGGTCTCACCATTGGTTATTGTTCCTAAAAAGAATGGAAAATGGAGAGTCTGTGTAGACTATAGAGCCCTAAATAAAGCCACGCAGAAGGATCATTTCCCTCTGCCATTTATTAATCAGGTTCTAGACAACCTAGCTGGGGGAAAAAATTTCTCTTTCTTAAATGGATTCAGTGGCTATAACCAGATAAAAATTTCTCAACATGACCAAGATAAGACCACTTTTACCAGCCCTTGGGGTACATTTGCTTACAAGGTTCTCCCATTTGGCTTGTGTAATGCACCAACCACTTTCTAGAGAGTTGTAATTGGTATTTTTTCTAATATGGTGAATGACTGTATGGGTATATTCATGGATGACTTTACACCTTATAGCATTGATTTCGATGAAGCCTTGGCTAATCTGGAAAAATTACTCAAAAGATGTATACAGTCTCATCCTTCTTTAAGTACATAAAAGTGCCATATGATGATGAGTGAGGGAGTAGTGCTGGGACACTTCATTTCTTATGAAGGAATTCAGGTAGACCCATCCAAAATCCAGGTAATTTTGGACATTCCAACTCCGTCAACTCAGAAAGAGGTAAAAAAAAATTTAGGGCATGCTGGCTATTATAGGAGATTCATTAAAAAAAAAATACAAACTGGCTTCCCCCTTGTTTTTTTTATTAACAAAAGATGTTGACTTTCGTTGGACTAACAATTGTGAATTGTCTTTTACAGATCTAAAATAGAAATTGTCCACAGCTCCCATTTTGAGAGGGCCTAATTGGGCTCTTCCATTTCACATTTCCTCATATGCCTCAGATACTGCAATTGGTGTAGTACTAGGGAAACAGGAAGACAAATATCCCTATGCCATCTACTATATCAGCAAGAACATGGCTCCTGCTGAATTAAATTATACAGTTACTGAAAGAGAATTCTTAGCAGTAGTTTATGCAATCAATAAATTTAGGCATTATGTCACTAGATATCCTACTTTTATTCATACTGATCATACAACAATTAAATATATGATGAATAAACCTATTACTAATGCTCGAGTAACAAGATGATTGTTACTAGTACAAAAATTTGACATCACTATAGTAGCTAGACCAGGAAAAGAAAATGTGGTTGTTGATTTTCTCTCAAGATTACATATAAATGATGATAATTTACCTGTTGATGATTCCTTTCCAGATGAACATTTGTTTGTAGTATCTTCTCACTCACCTTGGTATGCAGACATTGCTAATTATTTGGTTGTAGGGAAGGTACCTCCCCATTTATCTCCTCGAGAAAGAAGGAAGATTATTCAGAAGAGTGCTCCGTATAGTTGGATAGGAGGATACCTTTTCTACACATGCCTGGATCAGGAAATCAGGAGATGTGTAACGGATGATGAAGTGTATGATCTATTGAAGGCTTGCCATGATGGCCCTTGTGGGGGTCATTTTTTTGATAAAAGGACCGGGCATAAAATTTTAAGGACGGGCTATTTTTGGCCCACCATATTTCAAGATGCCAAGAAATATGTTCAAACTTGTGACAGTTGCCAACAAATGGGTCAGCCAAATCATAGGGATGAGATGCCTCTCCAACCTCAGGTAGTGTTAGAGCCTTTTGAGAGATGGGCCATGGATTTCATAGGGCCCATTAACCCACCTTCTAATCAAAAAGTATATATATTGGTCTGTACAGATTACATGACCAAGTGGGTCGAGGCGAAAGCACTCATAGGGCCTCAGAAGAATCTGTCTTAGCATTTCTGTTTGAAGATATCTTTGTTAGGTTTGGAGTTCCCATAGAATTAATAACTAATGGAGGAACCCCTTTCACATCACATAAACTTGAAGCCCTACTCAGTAAATATCATGTTTTACATAGAATAGCTTCTCCATACCATCCATAAGGCAATAGCCAGGTGGAAAGTACCAACAAAGTTATTGAAGCCATTCTTACTAAAATAGTGAGATAACATCGTCGGGATTGGACAGATAGATTGCATGAAGCTCTATAGGCTTACCAAACTACTTAGAGAAACACAATTGGTTTTTCTCCTTACGAGCTGGTATATGAAAAAAGCCTTGTTTTTTCCATTGAATTCGAAATCAAAACCATAAGAAATGCATCAGCAGTCAACCTTGACTTGACTATGGCATAGAAGGCTAGACTGTAGCAGCTCAATGAGCTTGATGAAAAGCATTTGGACGCTATTCATCAAACCTCGGTGATTATAAAACAGAGAACAAAATGGCATGACCAAGTCATCAAGAAGAAATTATTCCAGAAAGGAGATTGGGCTTTGTTGTATGATTCATGCTTTAAAGAATTTCAAGGTAAGTTGTGTACACGATGGCTAGGACCTTATGAGGTAGACACTATTTTTCCCAACGGGACAGTCAGGTTGATCACTATTGATGGATCCGATACACAGTTACATGCAAATGGTTATCGTCTGCGCCTGTATCAGTGTTCATTGTCCAAGGCAGAATTCAAATCTAGATGTTCAGTCGATACAGGTTATCAATTCTTAAAAGGAATGGAGCTTGCTCCTTCCCTTTCTCAACCTTAGGACTTATTTTGCTCAGACCTTGTATATAAATAAACTCAGCAAAATTTAAATTTCTCTGTTTTGTTTGATTTTTTTTATATTATGCTAATAAATTCATCCTTGAAGGGTATCAGGCAGTTTTGTGTGTGCAGGTGAATTGATGAACAACAAGGATGAATACAGAAAAGGAGTCAAACAATTAGTTGATGGAAGTTGAAAAACTAAGTGATGCAACGTTCGGCCGATTTCCATGCTGTTACACCCATACAAATTGGTCGATTTTCCTGTTGTTACACCCTTTTCCGACAAATTGGCCGATTTCCATGCTGTTACACCCATTTCAGACAAATTGTCCAATTTTCCTATTGTTGCACCCTTTTCCGACAAATTGGCCGATTTCCATGTTGTTACACCCATTTCAAACAAATTGGCCAATTTTCCTGTTGTTACACCCTTTTCCATCAAATTGACCAATTTCCATGCTGTTACACCCACTTCCGATAAATTGGCCGATTTTTCTGTTGTTACACCCATTTCCGATAAATTGGTTGATTTTCTTACTGTTACACCCTTTTTCGATTTTCCTGTTGTTACACCCATTTCCGATAAGTTGGCCAATTTCCCTACTGTTACACAATGGTCGTTTTTCATGCAGTTACACCATCTCATTTGTTGTTACACCTACCTCCGCCATTTTGGCCAAAGTACATGTTGATACACCGATCGTTGTTATTCTTTCTTGCCACTTCACTCTTTCTTTTTCGCATTTCTGCCAAATACTGCTACTCCAGCTCTACACTCTTTACATGCTATAGCACCACTGATTTGTTCATATTGCAACTATCTTTTTCCACCTTCTCTATCCGAAAGTGTTGTTTCATCATTACTTGAATTCACATCTGGAGATTTTCAATTGATTATCTCCAGAAAGGACTCCATGTCTGCTCCAGTTGTCATATCATCATTTCTCACACTATCCTTCATCATGTTAGCTATTCCATGCAACTCAGATGGCGGTTGGATAGCGCGATCACTCTAACAGACAGTTATGTGCAGTAAGATATGAGGTACGTGACTAATCCTACATGTTAAAGTAATGAATATATAAAAGCACGCTTTCTCGTTTTCTCACCACTTGTGCTAAATTGATCCATCTGGAGCCAATCCGATTAGTTGGGGGAATCCAAATCTAGCCGTCCAAACAGTATTTTATACTCACCTTCACCACCTTTTTGACCACACTTCTTTTTGCTGAGACACTATATTATACATGCAAACCACGTTCGAACCAGCTGCATTTCTGGTTTAGGTTCTAGTCTCTCCTCCTACGTGTTTGTTAGACTCTCAAGCAACATCATGGTAGGATCAGTTGTGAGGTATGAACCCGCAAATTTGGATACTTTTTTGCTACACCCAGAGGCCTACCAAATATTTCTCCAGGCCGGCTGGATATCGTATTTTAAGAAGCTGTAGGGGTTTAATGAGGATGAGGTATTGGAGTTTAGTCAAAATCTTACTGAAGGATATTCAATGGTGAATGGGGTAAGGATTCCAGTATCAGAAGAAAGCATTGTTGTTGTCACAGGGTTGCCAACAATAGGAGACCAGTGGTTTAACCGAAAAACACATCTTTTGGATGCTTAGAAAGCTTTCCTCGTTGACAATAAGAAAATTTGGACAAAAGGCCGAGGTCCTGATGTCAATTCCTTACCAAAGCCATGGGGAAAGTTGCAGAGTTCGTCAAAAGGTACATTACCTGCGAAGGCAGGTACCAAGTTGTTTATTTTTCTAATTTCATATTATTATCACATCTGCGACATCAAAAATTCACAAACATTCCTTATTTCCTCCTCCATTCATTGAATAACATGGCTCATTTTGTAAAAAAATCCAAAAACCCCAAGAACTGCCTTTCTAATCACAGACTCATCAGACTATAAATTCACAAAGGTATGGGCATTTCCAATAACCCATTACCTACTGTAGTAGACCAACCACCTTTTATACCTGCAGATATGATTGGACCTCTTCCTAAGTCTCTTCCCTCAGCTGCAACAGCAGTCCAAACCCCTACTGTCATTGCCCGTAAGATGACCTAGAGAACTAAATGCACAACCCGCGGCCATCCTAGCACCAACCAGACAAAACTTGATGGATTTGAATTGACACAGCTTATAGTTGTGATTGCTCAAAATGAGGAATAGCCCGCTACTACATCGATCCATGCGTCACAGCCCTTGGCCGTGACAGGTGTTATTGAAAAATTACCCCCTGCTCCTAAACAAAGAACCCTTGTTCCTATATCTGGATCACCTAGAAAGCGCACAAGGTCAGAATGGTCCACTGCAACAGCAAGTCTGACTACCCCTTCTGTTGTTGCACCAACAGAGCCACCTATTACTGCAACAACTGTTCCAAGCCCTACTATCACTGCCGGTAGATTATCTCAAAAAAGAAAACGTCCATTCAAGGGAAAATGTTGGAAAGACCTTGACCCAATTATATCAGCAGCAACTCAGAACCCTTCTGCTACTGTGACAGAGAACTCTACAGGGATATGTATACCAGGTTTTACTTTGTGCCCAAAACTTCAAGGAACTATTCTCTCAATTCAGACTGAATGTACTCCAATCGCAGCAGAATCATTGGCTCCACCTGATGATTCTGTGCATCATACGTCAAGTAACGATGTCCATATCATAGCAGACCCAGGTATACCTGAATTTCCTACTTGTGTTGTTGAGGAAGAACAGCCTGTTCCTCCTCCAGCGACGAAGAAGAAAGCCTCTGCTTTCGTTTCTATTTTACCTAGGAGAAAAACCAGGTCTACCAGGTTTGCAGAAGTAGCAATTGGATGGAAAGCTATGGAACAGGCTATTCCTATTCTTCAACCATTATCCTCTATGATTGATGAAGGGACTGTCACACAAGAACCAGTCTCTTCCAGTGAACTAATAGTGCCAGTAGAGACAGCTGCAAACAATGGGACTAGTATACAAGAACAAGTTAGGCAGGATGAAGTTGTTCCACAAGAACCAGCTGTCTAAGACGAGACTGTTCCATAAGAAGTCGTCATGATAGACCCAGTTGTTACACAAGAAACAGTTGTTCCACCAAAAACAACTATTGACAGTATAATTGCTCCACAAGAACCAGTTACAAATAATGTTGAGGATGTACCACTTGCCCAACTGTTTGCCCAAATTAAGAGAAAGATAAGGAATACAGAAAACTCTAAAATTACTGCACTCATGACAGAGAATGAAAGCCTCAAAGAAGAGTTAAATACCCCGAAACAAGAATTCGAGACTGCTCAACAGAAGAATCCAGAAGGGATTACTTTGGACATCATAGCACTGACAAAATTTGTTATGGAAAGAAATAAAGAACTCGTGTGCTTTGAGTGTGGAAAAATATACTTTGAGGCAGGTTATAAGATAGTAAAAGTGTCGGTTGCTAGAGGACCAGCAACTCTCTCAGTCAAGATTGAACATGCACTTACTGCTACACATAGAACAACACAACTGAGGAGATCTCAACGTCATGAGGCAGTTGTTGGTTTACCAACAGTTTTCAAACAAGAACCTTTGTTTCCCTCATGAGTTGTTATTCAAGCAACTCAAACTGATTATGTTCTTCAAGACAAAGCAACTCAGACAGAATGTTGACACCACAGATTTTCTTTTTAACACAGCATTTTTCATACAGGCACTTATCAATTTATCTTAGCAGTTTTGCACTGGAGGAGCCAGTTCCCTAATTCAGCTACAAAGTAAGGTTTGAATGTGTTTTGCATGAGGACATGCAATGTCTTCGGTTGGGGGGCATGTTAGGACCCAGAAATGTCCCTTTTTCATCACATCTTTTTCCTATTCAACCTTATCATCTCTAAGCTAATGCCTACTATAATGCGTGCGAAGACCTTTTTTTCCCAAGGTATGAATCATTTATCTTGCTTTTATATTTTCATTTACTTAGCATGTTTGATTGGTAACGTTCACATGTTTTACCCATAAAATGATTCAACTAATGATCGAAATGAATAGAACAGACAAGTCTTAAAGAATGGTCGATGTTGTTACACCAGATGTTACAGCTATGCGCCAATCTTGGAAGCTGTTACAACTATGCGTCAATCTTGGAAGTTGTTACAGCTATGCGCCAATCCTAAAACATGTTACACGACTGTTGCAACAGGTGCCACCAATTCTGTTGTTACACAACTGTTGCAACAAATGCCACCAATCATGAAAGATGCTACACCTACTGTTACATGGTTTGACTTACAAGGTTAGTTCTAGATCTTGTATTAATGATATCATACGAACAGCTTGAGAATCGGGGATTCTCAAGGCTGTTCTAATTTTGTTTTAACTGAATGACTCTGACTTTAAATAGCAGATCTTTTGTAATCAGAGGGACAAATTTTGACTGTGAGAAAGTGAAGTGAAGTAAAGCTTATTATACACAACATTTTGGCAAATCAATAGAAGAGTGGATTGAATTTCTTTAGTAGACTATAGCCTATTTCTTTGAGAGGATTCATTGAGAAGGAAAGGGCCCACCTTCCTCACAGATTCCCCTCTGTTTTGAATTCTAGAATAGTTGTTTTAATGTGAATGGTTTATCTGTTAAACAATTCTAGAATACAGTTGTTGTTACAGTCTAGTTCCTTCCTGTTAGATGCGCATAAATCTGTCTCATGAGAATTAAAAGTCAATTGTTGAACACTGTTGGAGAACTACTTCCCCTTTTTTTGCATTAGATTAAAATCTTGTTTTCAAGTAAAAGAAAATAAAAGAGTGAATTACTTTCTTGCAATAAGTAGATTTCTTTCTGCAACTAGTAGAGAACTTCTTCCTGCAAAAGTAAAATAGAAAGTTAGATTAGAGTAGGTAATCCAGGATTCTTATACACTCATCAATTTAGATTTCAAATTGTGATTTCAATTCTGTAGAACTCCAGTTGTGTCAGCATAATTGTGTTAGTAATATTTTTTGTTTCTTTTTCCCTACTACAATTAGATTAGTGTTTCTTCCATAATCTAGCATAGACTATGCATAATTATCTTGAAATAACATACTTCCCTGGGTTGACAATTTATATTGAACACCTTAATTTTCTATTCATTTAGACAATTAAAGTGCCCAACATACAGTAAGTTGAAACAGTGGAGGACATGGGCAGATCTGTGCCAAAGATTTATGCAGCCCTGGACAACAAGCAAGCAGAGTATCAGTCCCACATGATTGAAGTGGAAGGTATGATCAATAACCAAACCATTGCTATTTTAATTGATTCAGGAGCTATTTGTTATGATACTGACACTGACATAGCTGATTTTGACGAGTTCATACATGTTGGGAGACGTAGGTTGGATGCAGTTAGTTATGATATGGATCCCATCTATGACATAAAGAGTCATCTCCAAGTGTTGCCTTTGCAATTATCACAGCAAGCTCTTGACTAGTGGCAACAGGAAGATGAGATTTTTACTGAATCTCCGCAAACACCCAAGGTTTACCAAGTCCAGTATTTTCCTGATGATTTTCGGTCTTACCTTGAGGACTTTGATGAGTACTCCCCCAAGCACTTAGATTTACCCTATGAATATGACTATCAACCGTCACTATACTCGTATTTTGATAGGAGTAAAAGCATTGTTTGCCTAAAAGAGAATTCTCATGACTTTTCACTCCAGCCACCTGTTATTACTTTACCATGCTTTTCCATTAAAGGTGTGCTTGAGAAGTATAATTTTAATGTTGAGTTTCCTCTTAGGAAAACCCTGAACTCCAAGGGTTGGTTGGGTACTGCATGTATCAGTCGATTTTTCAACTTTCCCTTTATAGTTTGTCAGTCGTCTGCTAGATCTTTGTCGATCCCTTCTTTGACTTCAGAGAGTGAGGATGTCCTAGGTAACCAATTTGCAGGTCCTTTGAGTCGGTTTTCTGAACCTTGCATTTTTCATGACCCTTTCTTGAAGTGGATTGAGTACTTTCCTCAGAGACGGACTTGGCATGATTTGATCCCTCTCACCCGCCTCCATGAGTTAAACTTTGAGATTCCTAATAATATGATATATATTCTAACTCATGACATTTTTGTGCTTGATTTATCACTGTTTTGGTTTATGATGAAGCACAAAGGCAGGTATCAAGGAACGTTGTTGGGTTGGCTTCACTGGTTGTTTGACTACACCAACATGCACCCAACAGGTAAGTACAGGTAAGTATTTCACTTTCTGTTCACATTTATGATTACTCTATATACATATATATTATATTTGCGGGGTGGCAATACCACCCCACTTGTGTTGCTGATGCATCTTTTCAAGTGTGAGCAGGTCTGCAGGTTTACGCCAAAGATGTTGAGGTTCTCATGTTCTCTACAGTGAGCACATGTCCCCGAGTTGGAGCCAGATGTTATCCCCGTTTTCTAGGGATAACTAGGAGATCATGTCTCGAGGCCCACAGGTCCTAAACCTGGAGTACCGAGAGCAGGATTGACTTGAGCATGGCCATGGAGGGCCCATCCTTCTTCTTCTTCGTCAGATTTGTCCTGTCAGCAGCAATAGCATTCATCACAATCGGCATTGGACTTGCATCAGAAAAGACTCTTGCTCCATGAGGTAATTGGTCCAGGTATCATGGTATCTGTCATGTTTGATCATTATAACTTTCAGATATATGCATCAGGTTCCTTACATTTCCGACAACTGCTTGGATCTTACACTAACCCACTTGACCATTGTTGGGGGGATTAATAGGGTGCCCTAGCAAGCTTGTACCCATAGGTTTTGGTTAGCCACCAGGGGGGATTTGAAGAGCCATCGTCCACTCCCACCATATTATCATTTTACATCTTATCTCCCGTACATCCATCCCATTCCCCTAGTCTGGGCATTAGGATGACCTATTTGAGGGGTTACACTCTGTCTTGTGGGAAGAAGGGGCTAAAGGCCTAGGAGGTAAAAGTAGCTGGTAAAAGATAAAATCCACAGGAAATGAAACCTAGAGATGCTTCGCCCAGGGATCCCCGAGAAGGCAATAAAATGCCTCTCGATAAGAAACAAAAGGGACCCAAAGAAAAATAATAAAACAAGACCTAACCAAGAGGATGGGAGGTATCATCACGAGCCAGCCCATTATGTTCATAGGTATCTAGCAGTATGACATTGTCATTATCTCGTTACCACGCCAAGGCAATGACCCTTGGTTGCATGGCCAAGGGAAAGGGGGTCTCATCACGAGCCAGCCTTATCATTTCTGCGAAAATACTCGTGGGTAACACTGTCAGCTCTGGTCACCACGCCAAGGCAGTGTCCTCTGGTCAGACCTTGAAGCATAAAAGAAAGAACAAAGGCAATAAAGGGGCTTGGAAAAAACTGCATCCATGACAGGTACAGCTCGCCTCCTACAAAGGCACCCACGGACAATACCTGCCCCTGGTCTTCACTATGACTGGACATCCTTAGACCATACCACTTCATGTTACATGGCTTGAATAATGTCCTTTGGAAACTTTCTTCTTCTTATGGATACTGGCCCAATAGGTTACCTTGTCTTTTCTTCAGCTTTATATAGTAGATCAGTGTAATATCTTTGAGCTATTAGAAGATATGCTAGGGGTCTTGTGCATGCATTTGATAAAATTAATGATGAAATATGATTGACATTGCTATGATCCTGAGGACTAATGAGCCCATGGAGGGCGAATTTTTTGATGTGCAGGACCATGCCTGACGGACAGGTACCAATGGACCGGTACACATGGGGAGATGATTAGCTCGGACCTCCATGGGGCTGAAGAGCCCATTAGATGGTTGTTGGGATCCCATCAGTGGCAGGGACAGCACAATGTTATGATGAGCCTTTGCACATGAAGAAAAGAAGGAAGTTCCACCCAAGACACTTTGGCTGAGCCCGGCCTAGGGGGGATGACCCACTTCAGATGGAATGTTTTCCTCTTGATGGACAGGATGTCACTTAGGAGATTCAGATGTTTTCTTGAGCGTGTGGCAGTGTGATGAGATTACTGGCACATGTGGCAGCTTAGAGGATCCCTAAAAGGGCTAACGCCTGACTTCTGGATGCTGGATATGCCCAAAAAGGGCCAATGTCTCCCTCATAAGGGCTTGATGTCCCACCTTTTGCTCATTTTGTGTCTTTTACTTAGCAGTTAATGTAAAAACAGTGTAATTTTTGTAGTCAGCCTTGTCGGTTGTTTTAATGACCTATTTTGTAAATTAAAGGTCATGGATTGATATATATTGAGGATGTTTTTCCCTCATTAGGAGAGAACACAACTCACTCTCTTGTGAGATCTCAAAACTTGCGCCCTAGTTTGGGTAATTTTGGTGTTTTAAGTGAGGCGCTACTCTTGGAGGAGGATTTTTCTTGGCATTTACGGATTTTCTCTCATGGAAGGTTTACAACTAGGGTTTGATTATGATTTCTTCATGACATGTAAGTGAATTTTTCATGCAAAACTTCTTAAGTGAATGGTTGTAGGCTTAATTTCTTACATTTTGCTATTATATTGTTGAATCTTAAAACCCTAGGTAGCAAGCACACAAGTAGGTCATTGCTATATGTCCCCATGTTGAGAAATAGTTTTCATCCATTGAAAGAAGAAGATATAGCCTAGTTGTTGCTACACTTTTCATTCTTTTTTCTGAGCTAGTTTTTGAAGTTATAGGTTGAAAAGAGGAGACGTCCTAGGCCTAGTTGCACTACACCTAGGGTTTCACCTTCTAGGGTTTGAAGGCCTTGCTTTTGCAACACCTTCTCCCTTAAATTTACACTTTGAAGCTAGCCATTTTGCCAAGTGTATTTAGAGAAGGAGGAAGGAGCATGAGGCCTTGCTTAAGCAACACCGGAGTGAGCTTCCTTCTCCTAGGGTTTTGATTCTAGGGCCCTGCCATTGCAGCACCTTGGAACCCTACCTTCCAGTCTCTAAGTTTGAATCCTCCCGAGACTTTTGGCCCTTGCTTTGACTCCATTTACCCAAAGGCACTAGTAATTTCTCCAACGTTGAGCTTGTAGTGTACAAAATCATCTTTCAAACTTTAAATCTTTGAAACCCTAACTAACCCTAACACTGATAACCTAGGCTGACGTCATACCTGACGCAACAACCTTTTTGACTAATAAATGAGCAATTAAATGATGGCATCAAGCATTTACTGAAAAAATTGTTGATTGGATATACTGTAGGCTTGGTCATTTTGGTAGATATTGATGAATTGTTGATCTTTCATAGGCTATTTAGCATAACGTTGACTTCATCTTGTCTATTACATTGCTTATTAACTGAAATCAAATAGTTAAGAAGTACTAACCCTTTGAGTTATAGTCTACAAATATACATATTGTGTTATCTTGTTCTGGGCAGGTATTTTCAACAGGGACTTCGCTTCTTTATTGGCTGATTAGTCGGGCTATCTGATACTGGTGGTAACCTGTGAGGAGGGAAATATTAGCACTTGACCTTGTATCCATTGCCTCTTCAAACCCCAGGTTACCGGGGACGTCTCCCTTGGGATAACCTCCCTAAATAGAAAGAACCTCCCCATCGAGGTGACATTGGGTGGGGAAGGTTCCTGTTTCGCCAGCTTGTCGTTTTTCCTTTAGCCTGTGACCTAAAATACAAACTATGCAATAACACTAGTCATAGTTATATAGACCCTAATATGGTGGAAAGTTTGCAATTTCCAAGAAGAAAGCATGGTAAATCCTAGTTGGTGCAACTGGCTACTAGAGCCAGAAGAAAAGTTAATGAGATGGTTAAGTCATGCCTCATAGACATGAATGGACTGAACACCAAGGTAGATTTAAACATCTTTCCTTTAGGTTCCTATGACTGTCTAATTGGGATGGATTGGTTGGACCAACATCACACTCTCGTAGACTGTCACAACAAAGCATTTACTTACCTGAATGAGGAAGGGAAACTAAGGAAAGTACAGGGAATTCCCAGGGCAGTAATCATTAGAGAAATTTCAGCATTGCAGTTGAAGAACTATTACAAAAAAGGGTGTCAATTAATGGCAGCTCATTTGGAAAAGACACCTAGAGATAAGGTGCCAAATTTGGAAGATTATGCAGCCCTGGAAGATTTTGAAGATGTGTTCAAGGAGGTACCCAGACTATCCCCAAGGAGAGACATTGATTTCTCTATAAATTTAATGCCTGGAGCAGTGCCAGTATCAAAGACTCCTTACAGAATGAGTACACCAGAATTGAAGGAGATGCAAATGCAGCTTGAAGAACTTCTGAAGAAGGGGTATATACGCCCAAGTGTGTCACCTTGGGGTGCCCCAGTCTTGTTTGTGAGAAAGAAATATGGAACACTAATATTGTGCATTGACTTCAGACAGTTGAATAAAGTGACTGTTAAGAACAAGTATCCTCTGCCAAGGATTGATGACCTCTTTGATCAATTGAAGGATGCAAAGATATTTTCAAAGATAGATCTCAGATCAGGATACCATCAGGTAAGGATTAAAGAAGAAGATGTCAGCAAGACCACCTTCAGGATAAGGTATGGTCATTATGAGTTCACAGTGGTGCCATTTGGGTTGTCTAATGCACCAACTATTTTCATGTGCTTAATGAATGGTGTTTTCTAAGAGTATTTGGACAAGTTTGTCATTGTCTTTTTAGATGAAATTCTTATATATTCCAAGTCAGAGGAAGAGCATGAACATCATTTGAGGATGGTGTTACAAGTATTAAGGGAGCATCAGTTGTATGCCAAATTAAGCAAGTGCTTATTTTATCAGAAACGGATTCATTATTTGGGGCATATCATTTCAAAGGATGGGATAGCAGTGGATCTTAAGAAGATAGAGGCCATTAGAGAATGGTCAGCGATGAAGAATGTGATAGAGGTGAGATCATTCATGGGTCTTGCAGGCTACTACAGAAGATTTATTGAAGGATTCTCAAAGATTGCACACCTAATCACTTCTTTGCAAAGAAAGGGAGTGAAGTTTCAGTGGACATTGGATTATGAGGAGAGTTTCCCACACTTGAAACAAACATTGACAAGTGCTCCAATATTAAGGATCACAGACTCAAATGAAAACTTCATCGTATGCAACGATGCATGTAATGAAGGACTTGGTGGAGTCCTCAGTCAAAATGGGTTTGTCGTATGTTATGAATCAAGGAAGTTGAAGGATCATGAAAGAAACTATGCCACTCATGATTTGCAGTTGGCAGCCATAGTGCATGCCTTGAGAAAATGGAGACGCTACCTCATGGGAAAGAGGTTTGAGCTAAGAACAGACCGCAATGGTCTGAAATGTTTATTTGATCAGCCAAATCTAAATGCTAGGCAAAGCAGATGGTTAGAATTCTAAGTGAATATGACTTTGATATAAAGCATATCAAGGGGAAAGAGAATAAAGTGGTTGATGCACTCAGTAGGAGAGTGCATGAATTACATGCCACAACTATTAGCATGTATCAGACTGATATTAAAATCAAAATTCTGGAGGTTGCAAAGGCAAATCCGCAATACAAAGAATTGGTAGCAATGCTACAGCAGGGTAAGATGCCGCAAAAGGGGGATAATTATAATTTGGGAATAGATGAAATATTGTTGCGCAAGAACAGAATTTTTGTTGGACTTGAAACATATGATGTTGCATGAAATGAATAATGCTCCTTATGCAGGGCACCCTGGATATCAGAAAACTGTGGCAGCAATCAAGAGCCATTATTTTTGGCCAGGTATGAAGAGAGAGATCGTTGAATACATCGCTAGATGTATGGAATGCCAGAAAGTTAAAGATGAGAATAGGCACCCAGCAGGGTTGCTGCAACCTTTACCCATTCCTAAATGGAAGTGGGAAGTAGTGACAATGGATTTTACTACGGGATTGCCTAGAATAGGCAAGCTGCATGATTCGATCATTGTGGTGGTGGACAAGCTTACGAAAGATGCCCATTTTATTCCACTGAAAACTACTCACAAGGCAGCAGATGTTGTTGATATTTTTATGAAGGAAGTGGCACGATTGCATGAAATTCCTAAAACAATTGTGTCCGACAGAGACCCAAAATTCACCTCAAATTTCTGGAAAGGATTGTTCAAAGGATTCGGAATGAATCTGAACTTTAGTACAGCTTATCATCCTGAGTATGATGGACAGACAGAGAGGGTGAATAGAGTGATAGAAGATATACTGAGAATGTATGTGATGGACAAACCATTGAAATGGGAAGACTACCTACACTTGGTAGAATTCGCTTACAACAATGGGTATCAGGCATCATTGAAGATGATCCCATTTGAAGCACTTTACGACAGAAAGTGAAATACTCCAGTAAGTTGGGATAATCCAGCTGATAGGACACTAGTTGGGCCAGAGTTTCTCAAGGAGATGGAGGACCAAATGATTAAAATTAAGCAGAATTTAAAAGCTTCCCAAGACAGACAAAAAAATTATGCTGATAAGAACAAAACCCACATAGAATTCAAAGTGGGTGATCATGTCTTCCTGAAAGTAAAAGCTAACAAGAGTTCCCTGAAATGGGAAACTGCACAAGTCGGCAGCCAGATTTTGTGGGCCATTTGAAATCCTAGAGAGGATTGGTCCAGTTGCTTATATGATTGCATTGCCTGCATCTATGTCTGTTCATAATGTCTTCCATGTATCATTGCTAAAGAAATATATACCTAATGTTAATCATGTTATTGAATGGAATGTGATTCAGGTGGAGCAAGAAGGCGCTTTTCAAGTGCATCCGGTGCACGTTTTGGACCTGAAAATCAAGCAGCTCTGGAACTGAGCCATAGGGATTGTAAAGGTTCAATGGACCTGGTACAGTCCTGAGGACGCTACTTGGGAGCACGAGGATGCAATGCAGACAGAATACCCGCATCTTTTTGAATATTTTTGAAAACTCTGTTGTATATGGGTGTATGATGCACTGAGGACAGTGCATAAATAAGGGGAGGGGATTGTAATATCCCTCGACCGAACCCAATTGTAAATGTAATATAAGTGTACTTAAGCTGGTGAGATTTTTTGACATCACTTTGTAATGCACTCCATATGGCATAGTGCGCGCATGAACTGCATAGTAAAATGATGTAGTATGCACATTCTCGGATACCGCGCGTAGTAACTAAAGTGTGCACAGTATGGAGGACAATGAGCCTCGTGTATGTGATATGTGGTATAGGCTGGTGAGCCAGTTATTATAAGCTAGGATGATTATGTTTTGGTATTAGGCCGGAACGCCTAGATGTTAAAGGCCAATGCGCCTATTTTGTACATGACTCATGATTAATATAAAATACATCATTGCGCGCAGACCGGCCACGATAAAAGATATGGGGGACTGAACTTCACCAGTTAGGAAAAGGGAGGGCCAAAAGTCAAGGGAATATTATATTAATATTTCCTAAAGCATAAAGTATGGATAATTATTTTATCCTAAGTCTTAAAGTTGGGGACAAGTGGACCAAAGAAACTTTTGATATGACAAGTGTCAAGTTGTTGACATGCATTCATATCATAGGGGGGACTTAGCTCATTTGGTCACTTTTCATGGGGATTCTCACGAGCAGTGGGGACCATCATTCTCACCATCCCTTTCACGAGAAGTTTCACAGTGATTCCTTCCTTCACTCAGTTATCCAGTCAATGATTCCATGACCATTTTTCACTCACGTTGTCTGTTATCCTTGAGACATCCATTTCTCCATTTCTGAGCCTGTTCCCATAGCCTTTTCTGGTTGGTGTACCTGGTTAGCTTGGATCGAGATTGAAGACGCGGGTTGTCAGGCCCGTGATAAATTCTTCGAGCATGAGAATTGATGGGGATTGATTCCCAAAGGTGCTAAACTACAACTACAACGCTTTGAGACTTCCGGTCCGGCCTGTTGCTGAAGCCCTGGAAGGGAAATGGGGCAGCTAAGGGACTGTTGAGCAGAGAAGGGGCACACTTCCTTGGGTGGGACAGGCATGTGGGGAATGAGAGGCTGTAGGTTGTTAGTTGAGTGAGCACCTAAGATAGAGTATTTCATGTTGTCCATGAGCCTTAGCCTGGTTAGGAACCCTTTACCCGGGTGGAGTTCAGTACCATCTTGGGGGTGACTCACTGTTGAGAGTGATGAACAGTGTAGTCTAAGGCTGGGAGGTTCGTGGACATTCTATATGCATTTGGTGACAATATTTCCAAGATAAATACCAATCGTATGATAAAATGATATGTTGCATTGTTATTTACATGCTTATGTTACGGTTTATCATATATGTGATTATAGTTGCATGTATGTTTATGGGTATTTACTCGTATATGTTGCATATCTGTGGTTACTGTTATGTCAGTATAAAGTCGTATATTACAGAATGTAATGGTTCATTTATGTTTATATTTAAATCTTCCGCAAGAGTGTTGTACGTACATGTTTAAGTTGCATGCAGTTTTAAGAGAAAAATTTATGTGGCATAGCTCAGTTGATTACTAGGTATGTAACCTTATGTTCTGCAGTAAGAGAACTAAAGTGTTCCCTAGAGTAGCATGGCTCAGCCTGTATAAGGTTGAGGATGTTACCAACTGGTGTCAAATCATGAGAGATTTCTCTGGAGTGGCATCCCCCGGCCTACGGGTGGCGGGGGGAATGTTACATCATCTGCACCATAGGAGCTTATCACTTCCTCACAAGACTAGATAACTTCATTTTCTTCAAAAGGGAAAGTATATAACAAAGTCGTGTTCAAGCCTTCTACAAGAGAAACTTCATTGAGATCCTTTGGTAAATTTTCTTCATTTCCATGGTCATGGAACAAAGCATCATCAAAGTTCTCAAAAGGATTATAACTCATCATGTTCTTTTCTTGATGTGCAGGAGGAGCAGAGGTCTAGATGTCCTCATCAACTGGAAGAGAAGATACTTCATCTTCATCGTATGTCTCATTTGGATCTTCTTCATCAGGATCTTCTTCAAGATTTTCTTCATATATGGTCTCATCATCGATCGGAACACGTTCTCGTCAAAGATTGTGTTTGATCTCTTGGAAAGCATCTTACAAATCTTGATTAGCTGGCCAATATTGCCTGAAAAATTCTTCAATGAGATTTGTAGAAGAAGGGATACTTTTAGGATCACATGAGTGTGCAAGCCAATCCTTTTGACTACATTCCAGTGAAGACATGAAAATTTTCATCATCTCATCTTCATGTAGCGCATTTAAGCTCGATGGATACTTCATATAATTCACGACATGGGTGACTGCTAGAGTTGGATCATCGTCAACTTTGGGGGAACTTTCTCTCCATTATGTTGGACAATTATTTGGATAGCCAGGGACATTTTGAACATCAATAATAGGGTACTTCAACTTACCTTTTAGCCTCTTGAACTTCTGATCAACCTCCCAAACTGACTCACTTGGTTTCTTCTTAATCTCTATCATTTCATTCATGAACTGATCCTCTGAACTTGGTTTATGAAATTCATTGATCAATTGCTTCTTCACATTTGTGATAGTTGTAAGTGCTCTCGTTGGATTATCTACAATGAGACCCATGTCCCAGTCTAATGCGCGGTCTCTGAATGTGATTGCCAATTGTGCAACCTTTGTATCTTTGTTTGCAATCTACTTAGCTGCCCATATCCTTTTACAAATAAGCAAATGCTTATCAGGGTCCTCCGACCCTTCTCCTCAGAACTCAGGTAACCTAATGGTTGGATCTACTCCTGCCATTGTGAAGTTTGTTGTACTACCACCTTCGCGCGGTGTAGATACTTGACTGTTACTAGTTGAACTTATACTTCTGCTTAAGTTTCCACTAGACCCACGTCCTACTAAAATCCTTCTACCACTAATCACTTGTTGTCTAAACATTTCTTCTTCTTCAGTTGTCTTAGTCATATACGGGGTTGTGGGTTCCCACTAATTCAAATCTGGAATGGAGAGCCTTCTTTTGTGTCGGACCCCTGACCTCTAGTTTTCCTTTCATATGTGGTGCATAATTTTTCCTCAATCTTCTTCGTTGCACAGAGATCCTCTACCTCTTCCTCATCACTGTCCAAGCCCTCTCGCTCGGCTACTGCCCTCTTTTTCCTATTGATCTTATACTAGTAGGGTCGTCCACTGTGCGTCACTCCTGCTCTTTTCATTATCTCCTTGGTATGTTCCTTGTCCATCATAATAGGGTCCATTGCTTCCTTTTTCTGGCCTCCGTCTAGAGCTCTCTCCATATCTCAAATTTTCCTTAGTGCTTCCCCCAACTCCCCCATGCACGTAGAGTGATTTAGTTGTCTGACTCCATTGTCATCACTCTTTTATCATGGAATAAGATTTTGATTGACGTGTAAAGTGACTTGATGTACCTCGCTCTTGGTCCCTTCAAGAATTCCTTCTCTGCAACAGTATATGACTTTGTTGTATCGACTACAAATTTAATAATAAACCCTGCAGTAATATTGTCTAACCAAAAATCCACTGTGCGCGTGAATTTGTCATTAACCCTTTCCAACCGCACGATATTCTCAACAGTCCACTCTACTAGCCTTATCCGATTAGTTGGATGAATATACTTCAACCTCAATATCTACTCATGTAACAACTCTGGAAAGTAGCAAAAATATGCTTCATGCAAATTAGTAAACACATACCTCTACAGATACTAGCGCGGTGTATACTTGGAGCTTGTATTATCTTTCTGCGCGAACTCAAGCTGCTTTGTCTCCAACCATCTTTCAATCTCTTGCTTTGTAGGGTTCCATGGCTTAAACATCCCCTTATACCATTGCATTCTCTTCATCATACCCCTCTAATATGATATGTTGAGTTCCAATCGACAATGGAACCATTTGTTGGATGTATGGGCTGACCTGAGTTCTACCTTAGTTCTCCAACAAAACCCTAGAAACCATCGACCCCTCTGGTAAACCAGAAGGCAACACTGCGCACAGAGTGCACAACACAATCTCACCCGAGATGGCTTATGGGTGATTGCATGACCCAAGTGTCTACAATCATGGAAGGGATGGAACTCATGGGAATGTTACACATATTTATACTTCTTTTAGTTCAACATTCATTCTTCCATACCATCATTCATTAGATCTACCATTCATTTAACCCTTAATATTCATTCTTCAAAAAATAACATGCGTGTTGTAAATTAACCTTAACAGATGCATATCCTCATTCATTCATTCAATGTAATAAGCATATCAAAGTAATGGATAAGAAAAACACACATGAAGACACCATATTTTAACGTGCTTCACCCCCCTGGGCTACGTCCACAAAGATCTTCTGCTTATTTATTATTCTTCATCAAAATTTCCACGTTGCGCGCATTACATCATAGGTTTTAGTACTGGTGAGGCTGACCAACATCGCACCAAGCTCCACAACTTGTGACCTAACCCTCAATTACACCCCATAATTCTCCAAAAATGACATCATCTGAGCTCTACAACTCCAACAAAAAACTATTACTGTGACTCATACTCACAAGGGTTCTCAAAGATAGGATCTTCACACACGAAAAGCTACTCCCTATCTACCTCATACATCCTCTATTTATATTACAAAAGGTGGGTAAAAACCCTTACATTATAATCCAAAACCCTAATTCTAAGTGGACTCAACTTGTCCACATTCTAACTGCCTTCGCGTGCTAATCCACAATTCTGTCATGTTGATTTTCCTTTGTTCCCACCGCGCACTGCTTCCTTGGTCCATTCTTTATCTGACTGCCTCGTTTGTTGCGCTATTTCCTTGGACTTTGCTCCCAAAATGGCCTACTCCAACAGTGGGGCAACTCTGAAGGACCTCTAGGGCATACATAACACAAGGTGCTTGGGCCAAATCCTCAACAATATTATAATTGTTAGCAACTCTGATATTGGGGTTATGTGTAGACCTTCATAAAACACCCTTGGTGGGGAGAGGTGAAGCATTGTATCATTGGATGGCCTCTCTATCTACAGAGGGCCACCATACTAAGATGAAGATGAATCCTTATAAGTAGGACCACTCTCAGGACTATCATAATTATGAGCTCTAGTCTAAAGATTAATTGTTTGGTGACACATGTAGATTTAGCATTCGTGATATTGCTCCCTTGTGGGGAACTACCTTGTGCGTTGCCTTGTGGAGGTGGAGGGTTTGTTGCAACCATTTGTTGTTGTAGCGAGGGAAAAGGATCTGTTAGTACTGTGGGTTGTTATCGAGCTCTCCATTGGGATATGTATGTTTGAATCTCGTCCATCTATGGAAACTAGTGAGTGGGATGGTCTCCAGTGCAAATATTACATGGAAACTTCACCTTCTTTTTCTCTTTGGTGCCTCCTGCATTAACATTTTGATGACGAGTAGTCCCTTGTCCAAAAGCATAATTCTTCTTTTTGTTCTTCCTCTTTCCTCTAGGTTGTAGAGCATTCTTTAGATTGGTGGATTGTATCAAATGAATGTCAAAGTTTTGGGTAGGAATTGAGGCATTTTGTGATGTTGACATAGTTGTAGGTGGATTAGAAGATACAATCATCTAACCCATTTGACCTATCAACTAGCTAATAGAATCACGAGAAACAAGACAATTCACACCATCATCATGTGATCCTGGGGTAGGTTTGGGCATATTTTTCAACGACTTAGGAGCATGAGGTATTAGCTCATATAAAGTGCTAGATCGAGAATAAACGAAGTCGAGTTGTTGAGCACGTAAAATCACTTGCTCTTTAGTTAAGGCACCTGCTATAGCTATATCTATGGCAATATTGGGAAATAACGACTTCACAAACCAATCTGCTAGAAATTGATCTGCAATTTCATCCCTAATGAGCCTATGATGCCTTCTCCATTCATGGTTATGATCATAAATCTAAGTGGTGGTATTATGACATAAAGATGTCAAAAGTTTGGTTCCAATTTCATAATCTTGGTGATGACTTCTTCCACATTTCTTGATTGATTTTGGATGGCGTCAACTAATTGATCCATTGATTTCTCCAAAGTGAGAAGCCTTTTCTTTGTCTCTTTGAACCTTCTTGCATGACTCTTGGCATAGTCATCGTGAGGTAGGCCAAAGGGGATTTCTTCACCCTTTGAGTATGTCACTGGTCTTCTTCTAGACATAATCATTTTTCAAATTGGCTGCTACTTCAGTGTTCAAGTTTGCTCCTTGAAAACAACAAAGAGCTTGCCAATTTTGTGTAGATGACTTGCCTAGCTACCTGAAAACTCATTTCAAAGTCTGTTTCTTTGCCTCAAGTTCTCTCATATGCGATGAAGAGTGCTTGAACTACTTTGAAACCACCTATCACAGTAATGACAGTGGTGAAGAACATCAAAACTGTCTCAAAATTAACGTTGATACCACCTTTCCTTCAAAAAGTGGTGAAGAGTATGCTCTGATACCACTTGTCATGGACCTATGGTATACCCAAATTTTTATTTGCAAACTTGAATTTCTACCRAAACTGTTTCAACACCTAAGGTCATGCAACATTGCCTTGCCTTCGATGTAGTGGTTTGGCCAACCTATGCCTACAAAACTAGAGTACTCATCTTCACTTAAGGTATGCTCAAAACTTCACTTTAAGCTACAATCTATCAAGTGCAACCAAGTCCCACTCAACCAAGTTCATTCAACAATAGGCACACATCCAACTATGGCCTTTAAAACATCCCAACAATACTTATACTTAGCCAATTACTTAATATATTTAAGG
>JASDQU010738507.1:86555-150461 GCA_032191745.1 Picea mariana | reverse complement strand
TTCACTCACATAGCCTCTTCTCGAAACGTGGAGGTCTAAGTAGGTTTCCTCCAAAGGGATTCTGAAAACACCCCATCTTTTCTTGATAGGACTATCCACTCCCACTTTTAATCAAACGAGGTTGGTTTTCACCCCCAGCCTCACAAAACAACTTCATCTAAAAACTTTCTAAAAACTCACTAAGTTTTCCTCTACATGAGGTGCCAAAAGAAGTTTTTAGTCTAGGTAGGATTTCGGGGATAGGCATCCAAATAACTCCCCGTTATCTGGTTCTCACATTTTCAAACATAGAGGTTGACAAATAGGGAACTTCAAATCCTCCAAGTCCAGTATTCCAATCACCATAAGGCAGAGAGATACCCGTGAAGGGTCGAAGGCTGAGGTCCGGTTGTTCTGTGCGTCCCCCCTTGAGGCACCCACCTCTTGGACGGGATCCAGCCCGTGACCCATTNTATGGGCTGCAATCGCACCTTGATTGGATTTTGTGTGGCTATTGGGAAGTATCGCCAGCTCTTTCGGGATATGCCCCCTCTACCCCTCATTATAACCAATTACTTCATCCTTCACTAGTTTCTCTTCTAGTGACTTCAGACCCCACTGTTGAGTACTATTGGAAGGTCCAGTACTATTTGAGAGGAAGGACGTTACGTCTTATAGGACACGAGCATTTGCTTTCTTTTTTTCCCCCACGCGGACAAAACCCACTTACCCACATATATGCTTCTTTTTCATTTATGTATGATGCACATCTGATTACAGTTTGACTTTGATATATATATTGTGTAAAACAGTCACAGCAAAGACTCTCGTTTCTATTTTTCTCTCACCACTTGTTGCACACATTTCACACAACTAGTCTGACATCATAGGAGAACCACAGAACCCCCGTCGTTCACGACGCTTGCTCAACCTTCCTCCTATCTTAGGGGGAGTATCTGGTCGTACCCGCTCATCGGTACCTCCTTCACACACTCCTATGAGTGCTACTATCTTAGGATCAACTTTGCTTGGTTCTACATTACTTGGGTCCACTTCCCAAGGTCATCCGTTCACTCGCTCTCCTTTGCATGGAAGCGGGGGACCCACTTCCTCTCAAGGAGGGAGCACCAACCCACCTAGTCCCCATCAAGGGTCAGGTTCACCACACACTATGGCTGGAGCTAACCCTCCCACCCCACTACAGATGCCATATTTGGCCTCTCTCAACATACCGGATCTCACCAAGCTTACCAATGATCCTATATTGCATGACGCCACATGGCCTGCAATGCCAACCAAATTTCCTTCAGACATACCAAAGTTTGAAGGAAAGGCAGGGGATGACCCCGCCAACCATGTCATGACCTTTCATCTATGGTGTTCTTCCAATAGCATTATGGATGATTCCGTCAGACTGCGATTATTTCAACGCACACTCACTGGCCCATCAACCAAATGGTATGTCGAAGAAAAATCAGGGTCCCACACAACCTTTGAGTCCTTGGCCAAAGCATTCTTAACTTTCTTCCAATTACCCATCCGCCATGACAACGGTCTAGAACTACTATCTAACTTCAAACAGACCTCAGCCACCCACATCGCTGACCACATTCATGAGTGGCGTAGGCGACGTAGTTTGTGTAAAGCAGAAACCACCAAGTAGCAATGTCTCGACTGGTTTCTTAGATCACTTGTCGCTCTCCTTAGTAAGGATGTCGCTTCCACCTTCCCTCAATCTGAAGAGGAAGCCATTAGTAAAGCCCAACAGTATGATCTCATTTACGCACAGTCAGGGTACTTATACATGGTACTTCCCGATCTTCCAAAACCTGTGCCATTTGGTCAAGACAAACCTGGGATGTCTCACTCAGCAGACGGACTAATAGGTGCCACCACACACCATAGTCCACAACCCCAACCACCACCGATGTATGGAACACCTCAATACCCACCAACATATGGGGGCACTTCTTATTACCCCCCACCCCCTTATCAACATCCATACCCTGTTGCTATACCTCCACCCATTAGTGGACCACCACCGGCACCTCCCATACATCCACTTCTTCCCACAACCAGTGGTACTCCCTCAACATCAGCTTATAGTACTAGTGAAAGCGCTACGCCTTCCTATGTACCTTATGGATCGGTACCACCACAGAATCCATACTTCCCTTTTCCTGGTCCTCCACAACCCATGGCTCCCCCACATCCTCATGCGGGGGTAAATTTTGTTCAACCCTCTGCTGCTCAACAATACCAAAATTTTGAACAGTTGAACACAGCCAACCCAACTCACCCTTCGAACAATGCTAAGAAGAAAGGACGGAACAGGAATAACAACAACCCTGGTCAAGGTGGGAATCAACCCCCACAGCATCAACCCACTGGGGGCAACCAGAACCAAGGCAACCAAAACCCCCAAGGGGGCAACAACAACAAACGCCAAGGGAGAAATAATATTAAAACCATCCACCCTTGTGCTCTTTGTGGCGAGTTCAGTCATTACACTCACCATTGCCCCCAGATCGCTGATTTCAAACGGTTGAAAGACTCGGGTAGTCTTCCCCATACCTTCTGCACAAACTGCCCCTCAGCAAGCACCACAACAGTATGTGCATCACCCCCCTCCCGCCGTGCTGCAAAATCCTATCCCACATCAAGGTGTGATAAACACTCAACAGGACACGCAGCATCCCCCACCTCAGGTGGGTCAGTACCACAATCCTAACAATCCGGCAGAGCGAACAATTCTCCTCACAAGTGAGGAAGAAATTCTTCTGCAAACACGCAATCGTTAGTATCCTACAACAGCTGAGTCTAGTCCTATCTCTCTAGAGACAAACCCTACACTGACAGGACCCCGGTTGGTAATCCCTCGCCCTTTCGCCGAACCCCCACTACGCATCGCTCGCATCCCATTGCGCAGGAATGTCCAGAACCCACAAGCTAGGGCCGCTCATAACTACAGCTTGGTAGATGACTTAGCACAATCCCTGGCTGCCATGTCAGTTTTGGAAGTCCTCCAGACTTGTCCTACGCAGCGAAAATCACTACTTTCCGCCTTGGGGGCAGTCGACCCTGTCGATACTCGACTCATCACCTTTGACCTTGATAGCTATGAACCTCGTCTTCCTGCTTTGGTCGCTATTCAAATACCAGTAAAAATATGGAACATCACCGTCCATCGGTGTATCATCGATGAGGGGGCATCTACATGCATCATGTCCAAAACAGTATGGCAGAAAATCAGTTCCCCGGAACTCATACCCTCCGCCATCACACTACGAGCTTATGACGGACGACCATCATCTCCTGAAGGGCTCTTCCAAAATGTCCCCGTGGAACTCGGAGGCAAAACTATTCTCATTGACATCGAAGTTATCGACGCTCCACTCGATTACAATATCTTGTTTGGACGTAGCTACATGTATGCTATGAAGGCAGTGGCATCTTCCGTCTTTCGGACAATCATGTTCCCCCACAACAGGAAGATTGTGACCATCGACCAAGTCTCACATTATGAGTCGAACCCATCTACCAATCTCGATAACATTCTTCCTCTCATTCACACCAACAAAGCCGCATACCCACTCGTCGAGATGGGTCTTGGGATTTTCAAAGATCCATCCTTATTAGGGACATACCATGGAGCACCACCACTCCTTCCCCCTAATCAAGTATGCGTCATCTCATCTGACGGAACTCACACGGAGGATGCTCGTCCTCCTCCGGAGGCTTCAGTCATTCCTGACGTCTCAAAAGTCGCAGAACCACTCCCACAGGAGCCTCCTGCGCACTTGTCGACCCCTACGGTCCACGAATCCACATCCCCTCAAGGGCATAGTCCCATTTGGGAGACAGTTCCCCAACCCCTCACTCAAATTCCCTTCTTTTACCCTCCACCCGATATCGAAGCTTTCCAGGTAGCCGCAACGCTCACACTACCCAATATGGTGTTAGCAATCCCAGTGTGGTATTTACATCCACCTGAGATGGTCCCTCGCCCATCCCTTCCCCCACAGAAAGGCCTCCCCATGACGATTCTCGTCCTCACCCCCACTACCGCCATACTCCCTACCTCCCCCGCTACAGTCGGGGGCAGGAGACAGAAGAAGGAGCCCTCAGCTCCACTTCCTCCACGCATCCCACCACCTTGCGCATTATGTGAGAAAGAGGGTCACCAAACCAACAACTGCCCATCACTACCGGAATTACGGAATTTGATTCCCCTCAATCAAACTCCCACAACACCCGTCACTACTGCTAGTCCTACTACCACCCAACCTTCCAGTAGTAAAGGGTTGAGGACCAAATTCGCGTGTGCTATATGTTCAGAATATGGCCATTACACCCATCATTGCCCAACACTGCCACGCTTTCGGCAGACATTAGCGGTCGTACGTCAGAACTTCCAGAACAACCCACGCCCTGCTACGTCCTCTTTGAATATCACTGACATTCATTATGTCACTACTTCAATCAATGAATGCATGAGATGCCCTTGCTCTCTCTGCGATTCATTAGCACATTTTACATACCAGTGTCCTATGATCATGGAATATAGGCAACGTCAATTGGCTCTGCGTCACCAACCCGTAGAGGCGATAATTAACATTACCTCACCACTCAAGGATCTTCATGTCATTTCTCCCGAACCCGAGGCACTCCCAACGCCTCCTTGGTTCTTAGATGACGTATCTGAGGATTTACCCCGTAACCCACCCAACTCTCTTGCTCATTCCCCTACAAAAACTCTCCACCCAACCACCACGGGTACCCCTCAGTACTTAAATATATGGTTTATGTCGAGTGAACCCTCACCCTCTCCTAGCATTTGCCCCTCTGCTTCTCCACCAGGGGGCAACCACACTGTCACTGAGATCACTCCTCACGATCCATTATATTCCCATCATTTCCAATGCGACGAGGAAATACTGGAAGAGCTACAACACCCGGACTCTTCTTGGGACGCACTACATCATCGTGCACTCTTCCTTCCACAGGAAGCCCTCATGCCTTTCATTGATCAAATTATCGACGACTGCGCCGGCCACGAGGCTCTCTCCTTTATGGACGAATTCTCTGGCTATAACCAAATTCAAATCCACCAAGCCGATCAGTACAAAACCGCATTCATTACCCTGTAGGGTACTTTTGCATATCGTGTCATGCCTTTCGGCTTAAAAAATGTTGGCGCAACTTCAGCGGGCCATGACATACATCTTTCACGATCTGGCTGCAATCATCCTCGCCTACTTGGACGACCTCACCGCTCGATCTAAGAAACGCACCCAGCACCTCGATGATTTACGAATCATCTTTCAACGGTGTCGTCAGTACAACATCCGCTTGAACCCTCTCAAGTGTGTATTCTGTGTCACCGCAGGGCGCCTCCTCGGTTTTATCGTTTCCCAAAGCGGTATTACCGTGGACCCCCTTAAAGTCAAAGCTATCACCAAATCTCCTCTGAAATCTGCTCCTCCAGTCACTGTTGTAGCAGGTACAAATGAGGTGGCAATGTGGGCCCTACAGCTATATATAGCCCTTTTGCCAAACTTCCACTCACCATTCCAGGAGCCCAAGGTGTCCATTTTTCAAATCGTCTTCAGCCAAGGGATCAGCGTCCCGCCACCTACATCACAGTTGTCCCTAGGTCACTTTTCATCCTGAGCCCCTAGGGCGCCTTTTTTTCATATCATGGTCAGGTACGCACGCGCATTGTCACATTTATCTAATACATGCTCATATCTTAGATTCTCTTTAGATATTGTTCACTTTGGGTATTTGGTTGTTCTGTGTGCAGGTACTTGATCACCCTCCCTCGACATCATTCCTTCAGGTATATACTCAGCACTGGCATGTAGTCTCTCCCGCTGTATTGCATTTACATTCCCAGTCACACCCTCTGATATTGGCCTTTAGGACACCCATTCCCGGCTCTGCAGTACTCACACCTCCATTTGCATCTTCGGTACTGTTACCCGGTAGCTTTCTTACCCACATGAGTTGTCCCATTCATAAGCACCTTTTGGCACTTTTGACACTCATGTTGTTCTTCATTACCCTTTAGGGATGGGAGTCCCGATAGTCTTTCATCATGTTGCAGATCAACCACATACTCCTTCTCCTCATTTTGCTAGCTTTCCCATATGGACTCCCAGATCATCGCTTTATGGCTCTATTCTTTTTACCTGCACCCCCGCAGGATCATGAACCCTCCATTTCATCCACCATCAGTTTTCCCATCTGCGAACCTATCTTCATTTCACGTACCTCATATAGAAACTCACCAATGGGGCCCCCACCCTTCATCAGTTTTCCAAGAAATCTCTGCCCTCCCTGGGGCACTCATTTCACACTGGGGCACTCGTTTCTGTATTTGTACATTTTTCCCCAAATTATTCATTATTTATTGTACAAACGCCTTTATTTCCAGTCATTACATTTTCTTTTGTCGTCACCGTTGGCAACTTGCTTCCTTTTTGGCTACACGCAACCCATGTCACCCTTGGTTGGAGCATTGCTTCTCACTTACCCTTGCCGGCATCGTCCATATCTTCAGAGCATTTCACAGGTCACTTGCCTCTACCCTCTGAATTTGTTCACCTTGTCCCGCCTCTGGCACAACTTATCCTCGGTCTTGGCGTCCCCCTGACACTCGACCTTGTCACACGGTTGCAACCACTCATTATCTCCTACACCCTCCAACCAAGGGCAGTCTTGAGTCTTCCCACTTTTTGACTTCATCCATGTACCTCTGCCACTTCCTCACCTCAGTAGATTCTATGAAGCCCTTTGCTTCTGGGAGTCGCGTTCCCCTTTTGTTGACAGCGGCACACTTTTTTCCAGAAGGGCGACAGTATCTTGATTCTCATTCTCCATTTCATGAGAGATCTCGGACGGCACAGGGTGAAACACCATTGCTCCCTGCTGTCGTTGGCCCCCATAACATTCGACGCCAACACTTTCTCATGTTATGGTGGGTCTTACTTTGCGACTATTGCAGTTCTTTTTATCATTTGTCGAAGACCTCTGAACTTGGTAGGGCCATCAATGCCCACATCATCGTCGTTGCTTATTACCGCGATCATTGCCTATTGTTCAGAGTATATTCCTTTGCAGAATTGTCTTCTGCCTTTATCATTACCACCCCCGAGGGCGCTGCAGTTATCTACACCAGCACTTCCGTCATCTTTGGTCAGAGTTACATAACACGAGCATGGGGAATGCCCACCTCGTTTGTACACAGTTGTATATTGTTACGCACCTTATGGAAGGTCGGGTTCTATCGGTTCCTTTCTTCTCCAACGGATTGCTCTACATGGTCCCACTATTGCTCTCTCTTACAACAACATTCTCAGTAGAAGAAACATTGATGGATTTCGGCTATACATTTGCTCCTAACCTCATCCATCAGGGGCATCTGTTATCACTGAAATTTCGTCCGCACATGGCGACAAGAACTCAGCATCGTCAAACAGTAATGAAGTCATTCATGGCACTGGATTAATTTCACAGCATTGCAAAAGAGTCAAAAACTATACAAAGTAACCAAAAATTGAAGGGCGCTTTACAGAAGATGGGTGCGCGCGCATATGCATGGAACAGGAACGTACAATGCGCGCATGCACGCACGATGCACGACTGTTAGCGAAAAAACCCGCGCACCTGCTAAACGGCGCATTTATTGAATTGGTCGGCCTCCCAACCACTTATGGACCAGCTCCCAACCTGATTTGACCATCAAATCTGAGCTGAATCCGCATGGTAGGTTGGTCAAAGACCTAATTGAGCCCTAAAGAGCCCCTTTTCACACCTCAAAAGAGTTACATAATCACCCAATGCAATGCTATAAAAAGCCATGAAGAAACATCATTTTCTGAAGGAATTTTATGTAATGTTATGCTGCTTAGATTGTTTTAAGGACTCACTCCTTGGCAATAACACATTAGCACCATTTCATTGAGCTATCCACCTCTACATTGAGTGGATGTGCTAGGAGTTCTTTCACCATCATTCTCATTTTCTCATTGTAAGGAGAGCAAGTTTGTGAGGGCCTCAAGAGCCTTCCATTGGAGAAATAAGGGACTCATAGTCCCCTTTCTTCATTGTGCTTTGATTTCATCAGTTGATCAGCCTAAAAACATTGGTGATATTGGTCTTTTTGTGTTTGTTATTTCTTTATCCATATGCTCATAGTTTTAGTTTGTATTAGTTTAATTCTTGCTTATAGTTTTTGTTGTTCTTTTTCTAACTCTTTCCTCTACAACTGTCATGCTCAGCAAGACCCAACTGAGCATGTAAACACCCTTTATTTGCTCACCAAGTGACGAATTGGGTGCAAACACCAAGAGTCATGCAAGAAGGTTCAGAGAGACAAAGAAAAGGCTTCTCACTTTGGAGAAATCAATGGATCAATTAGTTGACGCCATCCAAAATCAATCAAGAAATGTGGAAGAAGTCATCACCAATATTATGAAATTGGAACCAAACTTTTGACATCTTTATGTCATAATACCACCACTTAGATTTATGATCATAACCATGAATGGAGAAGGCATCATAGGCTCATTAAGGATGAAATTATAGATCAATTTCTAGCAGATTGGTTTGTGAAGTCGTTATTTCCCAATATTGCCATAGATATAGCTATAGCAGGTGCCTTAACTAAAGAGCAAGTGATTTTACGTGCTCAACAACTCGACTTCATTTATTCTCGATCTAACACTTTATATGAGCTAATACCTCATGCTCCTAAGTCGTTGACAAATATGCCCAAACCTACCCCAGGATCACATGATGATGGTGTGAATTGTCTTGTTTCTCGTGATTCTATTAGCCAATTGATAGGTCAAATGGGTTAGGTGATTGTATCTTCTAATCCACCTACAACTATGTCAACATCACAAAATGCCTCAATCCCTACCCAAAACTTTGACATTCATTCGATACAATCCACCAATCTAAAGAATGCTCTACAACCTAGAGGAAAGAGGAAGAACAAAAAGAATAATTATGCTTTTGGACAAGGGACTACTCGTCATCAAAATGTTAATGCAAGAGGCACCAAAGAGAAAAAGAAGGTGAAGTTTCCATGTAATATTTTCACTGGAGACCATCGCACTCACCAGTTTCCATAGATGCACGAGATTCACACATACTTATCCCAATGGAGAGCTCAATAACAACCGACGGTCCTAACAGATCCTTTTCCCCCGCTACAACAACAAATGGTTGCAACAAACCCTCCACCTCCACAAGGCAACGCACAAGGTAGTTCCCCACAAGGGAGCAATATCACGAATGCTAAATCTACATGTGTCACCAAACAATTAATCTTCAGACTAGAGCTCATAATTATGATAGTCCTAAGAGTGGTCCTACTTATAAGGATTCATCTTCATCTTAGTATGGTGGCCCTCTATAGATAGAGAGGCCATCCAATGATACAATGCTTCACCTCTCCCCACCAAGGGTGTTTTATGAAGGTCTACACATAACCCCAATATCAGAGTTGCTAACAATTATAATATTGTTGAGGATTTGGCCCAAGCACCTTGTGTTATGTATGCCCTAGAGGTCCTTCAGAGTTGCCCCACTGTTGGAGTAGGCTATTTTGGGAGCAACGTCCAAGGAAATAGCACAGAAAACGAGGCAGTCAGATAAAGAATGGACCAAGGAAGCAGTGCGCGGTGGGAACAAAGGAAAATCAGCATGACAGAATTGTGGATTAGCGCGCGAACTCAGTTAGAAAGTGGACAAGTTGAGTCCACTTAGAATTAGGGTTTTGGATTATAATGTAAGGGTTTTTACCCACCTTTTGTAATATAAATAGAGGATGTATGAGGTAGATAGGGAGTAGCTTTTCGTGTGTGAAGATCCTATCTTTGAGAACCCTTGTGAGTCTGAGTCGCAGTAATAGTTTTTTGTTGGAGTTGTAGAGCTCAGATGATGTCATTTTTGGAGAATTATGGGGTGTAATTGAGGGTTAGGTCACAAGTTGTGGAGCTTGGTGCGATGTTGGTCAGCCTCACCAGTACTAAAACCTATGATGTAATGCGCGCAGCGTGGAAATTTTGATGAAGAATAATAAATAAGCAGAAGATCTTTGTGGACGTAGCCTAGGGGGGTGAAGCATGTTAAAATATGGTGTCTTCATGTGTGTTTTTCTTATCCATTGCTTTGATATGCTTATTACATTGAATGAATGAATGAAGATATGCATCTGTTAAGGTTAATTTACAACACACATGTTATTTTCTGAAGAATGAATATTAAGGGTTAAATGAATGGTAGATCTAATGAATGATGGTATGGAAGAATGAATGTTGAACTAAAAGAAGTATAAATATGTGTAACATTCCCATGAATTCCATCCCTTCCATGATTGTAGACACTTGGGTCATGCAATCACCCATAAGCCATCTCGGGTGAGACTGTGTTGTGCACTCTGTGCGCAGTGTTGCCTTCTGGTTTACCAGAGGGGTCGATGGTTTCTAGGGTTTTGTTGGAGAACTAAGGTAGAACTCAGGTCAGCCCATACATCCAACAAATGGTTCCATTGTCGATTGGAACTCAACATATCATATTAAAGGGGGTATGATGAAGAGAATGCAGTGGTATAAGGGGATGTTTAAGCCATGGAACCCTACAAAGCAAGATATTGAAAGATGGTTGGAGACAAAGCAGCTTGAGTTCGCGCAGAAAGATAATACAAGCTCCAAGTATACACCGCGCCAGTATCTGTAGAGGTATGTGTTTACTAATTTGCATGAAGCATATTTTTGTTACTTTCCAGAGTTGTTACATGAGTAGATATTGAGGTTGAAGGATATTCATCCAACTAATCGGATAAGGCTAGTAGAGTGGACTATTGAGAATATCGTGCGGTTGGAAAGGGTTAAGGACAAATTCACGTGCACAGTGGATTTTTGGTTAGACAGTATTACTGCAGGGTTTATTACTAAATTTGTAGTCGATACAACAAAGTCATATACTGTTGCAGAGAAGGAATTCTTGAAGGGACCAAGAGCGAGGTACATCAAGTCACTTTACACGTCAATCAAAATCTTATTCCATGATAAAAGAGTGATGACAATGGAGTCAGACAACTAAATCACTCTACGTGCATGGGGGAGTTGGGGGAAGCACTAAGGAAAATTTGAGATATGGAGAGAGCTCTAGACGGAGGCCAGAAGAAGGAAGCAATGGACCCTATTATGATGGACAAGGAACATACCAAGGAGATAATGGAAAGAGCAGGAGTGACGCGCAGTGGACGACCCTACTAGTATAAGATCAATAGGAAAAAGAGGGCAGTAGCCGAGTGAGAGGGCTTGGCCAGTGATGAGGAAGAGGTAGAGGATCTCTGTGCGACGAGGCAGATTGAGGAAAAATTATGCACCACATATGAAAGGAAAACTAGAGGTCAGGGGTCCGACACAGAAGAAGGCTCTCCATTCCAGATTTGAATTAGTGGGAACCCACAACCCCGTATACGACTAAGACAGCTGAAGAAGAAGAAATGTTTAGACAACAAGTGATTAGTGGTAGAAGGATTTTAGTAGGACGTGGGTCCAGTGGAAACTTAAGCAGAAGTATAAGTTCAACTAGTAACAGTCAAGTATCTACACCGCGCGAAGGTGGTAGTACAACAAACTTCACAATGTCAGGAGTAGATCCAACCATTAGGTTACCTGAGTTCTGAGGAGAAGGGTCGGAGGACCCTGATAAGCATTTGCTTATCTATGAAAGGATATGGGCAGCTAAGTAGATTACAAACAAAGATACAAAGGTTGCACAGTTGGCAATCACATTCAGAGACCGCGCATTAGACTGGGACATGGGTCTCATTGTAGATAATCCAACGGGAGCACCTACAACTATCACAGATGTGAAGAAGCAATTGATCAATGAATTTCATAAACCAAGTTCAGAGGATCAGTTCATGAATGAAATGATAGAGATTAAGCAGAAACCAAGTGAGTCAGTTTGGGAGGTTGATCAGAAGTTCAAGAGGCTAAAAGGTAAGTTGAAGTACCCTATTATTGATATGCAACATAGACATATATTTGTTAACTCTTTATTGGCACATTTGAAGTACCCTTTGAGGTAGGAAAAGTTCCAAACCCAGGTTGAGGCCTTGCAAGCAACATTGCAATTAGAGGAAAATCAATATAAGCATACAGATCCAGCTATGGAAGAGCTGAGAGTAGACCTAGAGAACTTAACATTTCAGTTGAATCAAAATAAGGGAAAGGGAAAGAGGGAGGATGTCTGGTGCACATTTTGCAGAACAAAAGGTCATTATAAGAATGAGTGTCCAACCTTTGTGCAATATTTGGGAGTAGGAATGCCAAATCCGTTATCTTCAGGAGGACCATAGTGTGAGATATACAAAACACATGGACATGATCCCTATCATTGTCTCATGATGTAGAAGTATCAAACAGTACCAAAGACTACATTTTGTAATTTTTGCAAGTCAGTTGGACATGAAGACAAGTACTGCAGAACCTTGGAGATAATGAAGGAGAGGACATCATAAGCATATAGGATGCAGGCTGAATTAATGACAGCACAACCTGTGTAGCAGCCGTAGTATAACAACGTGCAACAGTTTGTTGTGCCACCGCAGTATAATAATGCGCAACAATTTGGAGCACCATCGCAGTATAACAATGTGCAATAATGTGTAGCGCCACCACATTACAATAATGCGTAGCCGCAGTACAATCAGGCACCACATTATAATACATCGCGCAGAGACAATCAAGGAAACATAGGAGGAGGTAGACGACCTACAATTTGTCACAATTGTCAAAAACCTGGACACTATGTAAGAGATTGTCCATAACCACCTGTGACATGTATGTATTGTCGCACAACAGACCATGAGACAAAAGATTGTCCAACACTTCTAGTAAAGATACAAGACAAAAGGAACCAGAATGTCCAATGGATTGTTGTGGAAAACAGAGAAGAGGAAGGGAAGAAGATCAACATAGTTAGTAGAGGTGGAGCCAAGACAGGTACAAATGTAGCAAAGAAGGATTAGGACCAGTACCAGTGGGCCAGGAAGAATACAGAACCTGCACAAAAGTTTGATGCCCGCAAAGAGAAGGAAACATTCAAGGAGCCTAGATAGGATATTTTGAAGGAGAATATCGCGTCGACTTCAGGAACAAAGCCAATAGATGATATACTAGTGTATGACATGCCTCCATTGTTTGATCAGACTAGTAGAGAACAACCATCATGATCAATAAGTAATTTGAGAAACTTGTTGGGGTCTCGTGTGAAGTTGTTGAATGATAAAAGTTATTTACAAGTATTACAGAGTTTGTTAAAGAAGTGTAATTCTAGAGAAGAAATTAAGTTATAACCCAAGAAAGTCAATCAAGTTCGTAATAAGAGAAGAACAAGTAGGGAATTCAGGTTGAATGCAAACATTGGAGATTTCAATATGGGTGATATCACACTAGACTTAGGGTCTGAAGTAAATGTTTTTCCTAAGAAGACATGGGAGCTATGGGAGAACCTACATTGGTATTCTCACCTATTTAGTTGAAGTTAGCAAATCAACATAGAGTGGTGCCAATTGGTAGATTGAAGGGGATACCAATAGATCTAGATGGAGTGCACACCATGGTAGACTTTGAAGTGGTTGACATGGTAGATAACACTTCACCATATCCAACGTTGTTGGGTTTGGACTATTATCAACTTGGAGACAAGGAAGATGATCTTTGTGTCAGGAGAATATAGAGTTATAGTGCCATTAGATCCCTCAAAAGGAGGAAGGTATGTGGAACCTGTGACATAAAATTTTATTACAGAAGAAAGAAATCAATTGTATAGAACTACCGCACACGAAGAGGATTATATCAACCTAACTACAGATGGAATGCTGAGTTGGAGGAGTATTAGTTCTTGTGCTTCAGACTCTGACATAGGACTGGAAAACTAGCAACAACAATTACACGAATTATCCACCATAAGATGTGCCAGAATGACGTGTACGCTAAGATGGATTGGTTATGAGGTAAGAGAGCCTCCTACTTTTTATGGTCTAAATGACTTAGAAGAAATTTTAATGAAGTTTGAATTAGAAGTAGTAGAAAATCAAAGATTATCGGTATTAGATACTGCGTTGAAAGCTACACCTGCTCATTGGTGGGGTACACACAAAGAGAAGATCAACAAATGGTATCAATGCAAGAGGTTACTGCGCATCATATTAATCGTAGAGTAGGAGCATAGATACGAGGAGAAGTGTGATGCAATTGGATAACCCAGAGAACATGTAGAAAGATGTATAGTTCAATGGAGATTAGTAACACCAAAAGAATGGCCACATCATTTTTTTCACAAATTAGAAGGCATTCCAAAGAACTGGTAAGTTGGGAAGAGATACAACACAATTTTGTAACTACATTTGCCTTTGAGCATGAAAGTCCAGAGATAGATACAACACCGAAGGTAGTAAGAGACAAGATTTTCGAAGAACCTGAAGTGGAAATTGTCACAACATATCAGACTAGACAGACAATTTGACAATTGCTACACCGTTATTATGTCACAGAAGAAGAAGACCCAGCAGAAGAAAACTTGCACAATATCCAGATCCTAGAAGTTGAAGGAGAAAGAGAAGTAGAAGGTCCAAAGCTAGATTCATAAGAATTTTCTGGACCCCTAGAGATCAAGAAGGTAAACATTGGAATCGCAGAAAACCCGAAGATTGCAAGCATTGTAGATTATTGGGATAATCAAACAGTAGAAAGAATCACATAGTTACTGCATGAATACAATGATTTGTTTCCAACAACATTTTCAAAGATGAAGGGATTAGTAGGAGAACTTGGAGAGATGAAGATCCCTTTGAAACCAGATGCTAGACCTATAAGACATAGACCTTGTGGGTTAAATCCAGTGTATAAGTAGAAAGTGAAGACATAAATTGACAAGATGTTAGAGGCTGGTGTCATTGAAACTGTGGAAGAATCAGAATGGATCAGTCCTATGGTGGTGCAGGAAAAGAAGCAAGGGGGAATCGGGATCTGTGTAGATTTGATAAAATTGAATGATGCTTTCCTGCATGATCCTTTTCCTACCCCATTTACAGATGAAGTTTTGGAGAATGTAGGAGGTCAAGAAGCTTATTCATTTACAGATGGGTTTTCAGGATATCATCAGATTAGGATAGAACCATAATATAGACATAAGACAACATTTACAACAGAATGGGGATCATATCAATATACAGTAATGCCATTTGGATTGAAGAATGCACCTGTCATTTTTTCAAGGGTAGTAGTGGTTTTCTTTAAGGACTTCATTCATAAGTTTTTGGAAGTTTACTTGGATGATGGGACAGTGTGTAGTTTATTGAAGGATCATGTTGAAGTGTTAAGATTGATGTTAGATAGGCGTAGACAGTCTCATATTTCACTAAATATTAAGAAATGCATTTTCAGCACACCTTTTAGTATTCTATTAGGGCATGTGATGTGTAAACAAGGACTATTGGTTGATCCTGCTAAAATTGTTGTCATAGTTAACTTACCATCACCTAAGTCAGTGTGCCAGTTAAAAAGTACACTGGGTCATACAGGATATTACAAGAAGTTCATAAGGGGATATGCACAAATTACTACGTCGTTGGAGAAATTGTTGAAGAAGGACATTAAGTATCAGTGGAATGATGAATGTCAACAGAGTTTGGATATTTTGAAGGAGAAGACGGTGACAACACCAATTTTAGTGTTTCCAGATTGGACAAAAGAATTTCATGTGCATGTGGATGTGGATGTGGATGCATCTGCAATAGCGTTAGGAGTAGTATTAACACATCTAGGAGAAGGTGATATAGTTCACCCTATAGCATTTGCAAGCAGGAAGCTGTCAGATTCAGAGCATAATTACAATACCACATAATGGGAAGGATTGGCCATGGTGTATGCGTTGCAAAAATTCATGCATTATTTGTTAGGGTAACATTTCAAGATGTTTACAGATCATTCCGCTCTTAGATATTTAGTCAATAAGCCAGTGTTGGGGGGAAGAATATGCAGATGGCTACTTTTGTTCCAGGAGTTTGACTTTGAAGTTCTGGTGAAGCCTGGAAAATTGAATACAGGGCCAGATCACCTGTCCAAGATGACTAGTGGAGAGGAAACAAGTAACTTGGAGGACAACTTCCCAGATGCACAATTGTTTTCAATGCAGATAGATGATGAGTATTTTATCGACATTATTGAGTTTTTTAGTACATGATTTGCACTAAAGGAATTTGATAATGCACAGAAGAAAAATCTGGTGGTCAGCGCTGCAAACTACCGATTGATTGCAGGTCACTTGAGTAAACTTGGTGCAAACAACATTTTGAGGAGATGTGTTATGGAGCATGAAAGGCCTATCATTTTAGCAAAAGCACATGAAGGAGTTGCTCGTGGACACTATGCAGGGAAAGCAACTGCACAAAAGATATTATGCGCAAGATTATGGTGGCCAATGGTTCACAAGGATGAAAAGGAGTACTGTCAGAATTATGATGTATGTCAGAGAGTTGGAAAGCCATCCAGGAGGGATGAGATGCCATTGAGACCTCAAGTAACTTTGCAAGTATTTGACAAGTGGTCAGTAGACTTTGTAGGTCCAATTAATCCACCAACAAGAAGATCAGGGGCTAGATATATTATTATAGCGAGAGAATACTTGACTAGATGGGTTGAGGCAACACCAGTGAAAGATTGCAGCGCAGAGACTACAACGCGCTTTTTATTTGAACTTGTAGTTACAAAATTTTGATGACCAAGAATTTTGATGAGTGATCAGAGGACTCACTTTATCAACAATACAATCCATGCAATGCTGGAAGAATTTGAGATACATCATCAGAAGAGCATTCCATATCATCCTCAAGCAAATGGAACAATGGAAGTGTTTACCAAGATATTGGAGAATGCCTTAACCAAGATTCGTAATGTAAACAAGGATGACTAGGACTTGAAGGTACCAACAGTGTTATGGGCCTATAGAACTGCATGCAAGAAGCTAATAGGGCGGACACCTTTTAGATTGGTGTATGGACATGAAGCAGTAGTTCCCTTAGAGTATTTGATACCAAGTCTATGCATTGCAACAATTACATATATGATAGAAAGAGACACAACACAAGAAAGATTAGCTCAACTCATGGAATTAGAAGAAGGTAGTTGGTTTCCATCATGAGGTACATAAAGCAAAGGATAAAGCTTGGCATGATAGACATATCAAGAAGAAGAATTTTAAAGAAGGAGATTTGGTTCTCCTCTATGACAGTAATTATTTGCAGCACCAAAGGAAGTTTATGATGCATTGGCTTGGGCCATATGAGATAAAGTCTGTCATAGATGGAGGTGTTGTGCAACTGAAAGATTTAGCATGCAAGGACATACAAGGAATGGTAAATGGTAGTCGACTAAAACTGTATAGGGACAGTTGACCTACTAATCCTCAGTAGCTGTTACACGAATAAGTAGAATTGTACATAATGTATATAGTTGGAAGTAAAAGAAGAAAAAGAAAAGAAAAAGTAGAAAAATAAGAAAAGGGAAGAAAAAAGTGGAAAATGACAAAAAGACTAAAATAAGTAGGTAGAGGAATAAGTGATAGACAAATAGTTGAAGGATACAACGCGCAATAGACAGTAAATTGGTGTGACATAATTCGTGATACTGCGTGCATGAAAAGTGAACACAACGCGACGGGATGGAAAATGATCGAAAAAGTGAAAAACTGGTGAACGAAAAAAAGAGGGCGTGTCAGAGCATTTATGACAGCGTTTATAAAAAAGGAAAACCACAGAAAAAGCAAACACTTGTGATTTATGAGCAAAGGAGCAACAGAGAAAACAAGGTGTGAATGAGTAAGAAGTTGTAAAGAACCAAGTCAATATTTGCAACAGATTTTTCCTGAGTTAGAAAAATGGCACCACCAAAGTTTGAAGGACCCAGTCAGTTTGCGTGAAGAACCAGAAGTACTAATAAATCGATGGAGGAGATGACCGAAGGTGGTTGATGTGGAGGACATTCCGACAACAAAGAGTGAATCAATTAGTCTGACGCTGGTCGAGGAACAAAACCCATAAGAAGAAGAAGTCGAAGTAAGTCAAGCGAAGCAAGGGTGAAACCTTGTAACAGAAGCAAACCCAAAAGTGGCTCACGCAGAGGCTTAACAGAATGAAGAAGACAGTGGAAATACAGAATCCGATCATTCAGACATAGTAGAAATACCTAGAGAAGAAGAACCCTCAGAGGTTAAGGATGGCAGCGATGAAGATCAGGATGCAGAAGAAGAAATATAGACAGTAGGTCCATTGAAAAGGAAAGCAAGGGCAACAGTGACGGCAACAACATGTTGAGTTGTTAGTGCCCCGCATTCTAGATTCAGTCATAGTTGTAGAAGACATGCTAGGGTTTGTCTCCAAGATCATATACGCAGATAATGATGTGACAGAGGTTGCTAAGTTTCTAGAGCTTGTGCATGAGGTTTACATGGAAAACAAGGGGTCAACTTCGACAAGAATTCTGATTATAGAGCCCAAACAATGGATCACATAGCTTTATAACACCGACATTATGAATTTATTAGAGATACCACACTTCAGCAGGGGGAAGGAGGCCAATGCATACATCAAACAACTATTGATGCGAGTTCGTGGAGGGTTTTTGTGGATGGATAGACCCATCCCCATTGATGTAGATTTAATTGCTAAGATTACAGGGCTACCAACCAATGGAATGAAGCCACAAGATTTTTTAGATGATAAGACAAAAGAAAAGGTTATTGCAGAGGAGGTCAAAGCACAATTTGGCATTGACAGAGGAAGCAGAGGTATGATAATCAAGAATATAAATGACTAGCAACCAGATTTATGACGAAGTTGATGGCCTGCAAGTTATTATAGAAGTGTCACGAGGAAGAGGCACACGCAGAGGTGGTCGCAGTAGACGCACAATGCGCGAAGGGGATAGTTCTCAGTTGGGCGTCGTATTTGCTCAACCTATTCTTAGAAGACTACAGAGATGCGCAGGATGTTGGAACAAAGTTCCACTACACTTGGTTGTTGATTTTGATAGCCTTGGAGGCATGGGAAAAAACAAAATACTCAACATTTTGTGACCAAAAAGGAAAGTGTCGTGCAACAAGATATGAAATCTTATGACATAATACAGATCCAAAGTAGAGGAAAGCCAATGTAAGCATTTTTGGCATGTACATACAGGAGATGCAGAGAAAAATTGCAGATACATGGAGGATTTCACCTGAAGTGGTGAAGGAAAACAAGGGGATTGCCAACTTCAAGGCATCCATGCACAACATATGGATACAAGCCCAAAGAGATTCTAAGAAGACATGGTTAAATATGCAGTATTGCATCACAACTGAAGAAGTTCAATGGGTAATAGCATAATGGCCATATCAATGGAAGGTACTCATAGTTGTCAAGAAAGGAGTAAAGGGAAAAGAACAAGCACAAATTGACACATCATAGAAATCTAGTAGCCTAGCAACTAATACCAGAAAAGCCTCACAACGCACAGAAAGTGCGACGACAACAAAGAAGCCAAGGAAGAAGGAAATGGTACGAAGAGCCTCAGTGTTAAGAACTGAGTGCAAAAGAAAGAATGTTAAGCCTTAAATAGTGGCACATTACCCCTTAATTGGGGCATATTACATTAGTAATGTTATTTTATTTATGTCGGCTTGGGTCCATTAGTTGTAATTGTACCTCCTAGTCTCATATATATACCAAGGAGACCTTTTCATTTGGAATCATTTTGTATTTGGAAATTTATGTCATGTATAAGGAGGTTGCCCCCTGGAAGAGGCTTATTATCTGAAATTATCTCTTTTTCAAGGCATTGAGTACTTATTTTGAGGTTTTTTTATGTTATCTTGATATTTGGTTCTTAACATTTGGTATTAGAGTTCAAGGTCTTGGGGTTTCGCTGCTACACCTGAGACACCTTGGAATTTTCACTATTATTTTTTTTCTATTTCAGTTCAGAAGGAACCCCTTGGTGGATATTTATTTGATGGGTCAAGGTACGTTGGGTTAAAATTTCAGCTCCTTAGTCCTTATAATTTCAGAGATATAGCCTGTGTAAGATAGGGTTCTGAAATCATCCTGAATTTTGTCATTACGGAATTTTCGCTGTGAATTTTTTTTGTAACATTTCAGACCCTGAAATATGGAGGATATTCATAGAAATTATCAAGGTAGTTGGGATAAAAATTTCAGCTTCTGGGTCATCCTAATTTTGTAGATACACCCTGTGTGAGATAGGGTATCTGACTAGTCATATTAACTAGTCTCAAACAAGTCTTTTGGGTAAAACAATGATATCTTCTTCAGTGAGTATCCAAATTAAATGAGACTAGTTGCATTGAACAATGCACATTCTGTAGTATTTTTGGTACAAGTTTCAGAATAAAATATTAGATATTGTGATCTTGGTATTGTTTACAAGTATACTCTCCTAGAAGGGAAAAAAATCATCAAGTTGTGGGGAAGTTACCATAACTTCCACTTGGCACATCCAATTTTGATCAGACCTGTGCCATTGCAGAGAAGAAATATCATAAAACTACAAAAAAGAAATCTTCATACCCAAAAGGGCCGAAATTTTGGAGATACAGCAAAAGAAAGATTGTCCAGCAGAACCACTCGAAATCAAGGTTTAAAAGTGAAACTTGGCCAACATGCCACCGAAAAAGGGAACTTCTACACCAAATAAGCCTCCAAAAAATTCTACTTGGACTCTTGATGAAGGTGAAGAAATGTGTAGGGACATAAATGATTTACAAAATAAGACAGTAACAAAAGATGAACTACAAGGGATGATGGATGATTTAAAAAGGGAGATCATGGACGGATTGAAAATTTTTCTAATAGAGAGGACACCTGAAAGTGAAAATGTATCCCATGAAATTCATGATGAGGACACAAGGAAAACAAATCAAGAATGGAGAAACTCCAACTTTGGGTTGAAGATCAACCAATTTCCTAAGACCGATATGAGGAAGTTTGATGGCAAGGACCCAATCACATGGATACTTCAGATGGAGCAATTCTTTGATCTACAAGATGTGCCACATACACAAAATGTACAAATTGCTTCTTTATATTTAGAACCCAATCAATTTGTGTGGTATCGATGGCTTTGTTCTCGCAGATCACTTGTCACTTGAACAATTTTCATGGAAGAAATGATAGCACACTATGAGGATACAAGGAGCAATACCTTCTTTAGCCAATTGATAAATCTCAAGCAAAAGGGTTCAGTTGCAGAGCACATTGAGAACTTCCAAAGATTGAATATAAAGGTAACAAATATTCCAAATGAGTACATGATTGATGTATTCATAGGAAATTTAAAGGATAAAATTCAACATGAAGTTCGCCTTTGGGAACCCAAATCATTGGAGAATGCATTCAGGGTGGCAAGAAATGTTGAAAGTAAAAATATGGATATGGCTACTAGAAGGACCACTCCTAACATCTATCAAGAGAATAATGTTCCTTCTTCTAAAACACCTCAACCTATAAGGTTGACACCTCAACAATTGGAGGAAATAAAAGCAAAAGGTTTATCCTTTAATTGTGAAGGTAAGTACAGTGAGGGACATAAGTGTGGTGAGAAGAAATTATTCTACATAGATTGTGAAGAGGAAGAAGAACAAGAAAAACAAGAAGAAGAACAAGAACCATCTCAAGATGAAACATAGAAGCGATTTCTTCTGAAGAGTTGACTCCCACGATATCATGTAATGCATTGGTTGGAATTAACACTCCTCAAACCCTCAAGATCAAAGGATATATAAAAAAGAAAAAGGTAATAGTCCTAATTGATTCTTGTAGTACTTGTTAGCGCCGCCATTTTTCTTTCAATTTTAAGAGACTATTTTAGGTCACGTTGCGACCCATGCGTTCAACCATGTGAAGTCGGGTATGTAGCACCGCGAGGTCAAAGTCAGCAAGTGGCGGGTTGGCCTTTGAAAACGGGAAGGGATGTTAGAGTCGAAACTCGTATAAGTGGTACGGGTATGTCTTTTCCAAGAGAGTCGAGCCTCGTTGGGAAACCAATTTCTACGTGCCTAGGTCGAGTCAAGTGGTTAATGGAAATCACATCAACAAGTATAGCAGTTATTATCAGTTCATAATGAAGGTCGAGGGAATGAAAAATCGCGCTGTTCGTATTATGCATGCCCAACAAACCTTATCACCTATATCCTACATGTGGGGATTTGCCATGAAAAACCTACAACTCGACTTGGAACATCTCATCGCCATGAATTCATTGTCCTTCAACATGATGTCCTCTCTTGTCAAATTCATTATAAATATCGGACGTTCGACACTCTCTCCAGTCGTAGAACCAGGCCCGAACTTTGTTTACATTTTCCCTTGCTAGTCCAGTTTGTTCAAAGTTTTCCCCCTGTGCATTTGCTGGATATACCGCGCGCATAATACACATTTGTCGTGCCATGGCGAGCTCTTAGAGCGCAAGGAAAGGCGCACAGAGCAACATAACCACAAGGTCCGAGCCCCAAAAAGACTAGGAGTCGTTCCCACCTATAGCGGGCATCCCCAAAGACGTGAAAGGAGTTATCCTTTTAACTACATAGAAGACTATATCAAAACGCGTAGAATTCGAAGTGGAGGGATTCGAATGGGAAGAGAAGATAGTAGGGACCCCCTCTCCCCAACCAGAAATACCTCAGAGAAGGGGTAGGCTGAGGAAGGACAAGGAGACCATGAAAGCACAAGTTTTAGAAGAGCCGCAGGCCAGATCGGTAGCTGAAGAACTACTCATGTGCGCCATCTCGCTGGAACCTACTGGAGGATCGAGCCACAAAGACAAGAGCAGAACAAGGAGAGCAGATATCACAGGGGAGAATGATCAAGAGCCATCTTGGCTTCTGAAGTAGGCAAAGTTGGATATCACTGAACTCTATCAGGAAAACATGAAATTGAGAAGGCAGCTAGTGACAAAGACCACGAAGGCGCCAACAGCGCAGGGTCGCGAGGGGAACGTGGCATGGTTGAAAAGGCAGCTCAGAGAGGCGCAAGACACCATTGTATAACTGCGAGAAACACAGAGGCTAACGAAATAAAGGCATACAAAATATTCCAGAGAATGTGAAACAACTGAGAAGGAAGCCCGCGCAGCCTTCACCAGTGTGCAGGAAAAACGAGTTTAGTCGGTGCCCGTCTGTGCACTCGTAAAGGATAAGACAAATCTTGGTAGTTTTGAATGATACGTTTCTCTGAAGTACACTACCATTTTGATAACGACCACAACGATCTAACAACTGTTTCCTGCACGTAGTTATCCAGCAAATGATCACATCACAAAAATCGAAGCCATTATTACAGACAATAAGCTCCTCACAGACACCTGTTCGCCGGGACACCTGCTCAAAGGGACACAATGACACATCTATTCTCCATACCAAAGCCTGACCGATGATCAAATTCCCATGACAAACCTGCAAACGATCTCGAGTGAACGTGCATGATTATTGTCTATTTTTGGAAAGCACTATGCGAAGACTCTCCAACGCATGTTGCTCAGTTTTCCTAGTTTTAAGGGTTAGCAGTTAGGAAAAGGGTAGCCCAAGAAGCACCCTCGTTTATATATTTCATCTTTTTGATGTAAGCCTGGTTGGTTGGAAAATGTGGTAGACAACAACTATTGTATGGAATCTAAGTTTTGACCGGAAATTAATGCAAAGGTCCTATAGGTTGACGAAAAGATTCTAGTTGTAACAGTTGGATGTATTGTGCTTCTTTCTTTGCGTATGTGCTTTCCTGTTATCTTTATCTCATATCTATTTCTGTCTATTTTGGAACGAATTATCGAACCTGCGGATTCGTTGTACAGTGCCCCTTGTTCGTGCCACTTAGACAAAACATTTTCTTATAAAGCTAACTATGAATTCACCTGTAGCGACGCTCCGAGTTACTTCCTATATTTTCTCCCGTCACACATTACGATTTTACACTGAAGGTTGTTGCTCACCTAGCCTTATCCTCTCAAGTTCAGTGACTGAGTCATTTGTCCCATTTTTTTTCCTCAGACAGACCCCATAGCCCAAGTCTTACTTTCTTGCGCCAATATAACCAGAACCCATTATATTGTAGGTGTTTATTCTAGCCATTGCTTTCAAAGTCATATCCTGCACAGAGACTACGCCATTTCCGAGAGAGCCCTCTCCATATCCGAAAGGCTAGTTTTCGGGTCTCAAAGTTGGTTGAAAAAGTTACCTTCGTTGTCTGTTTATCAACCGAACAATTTTACAGAGTGCTAACATTCTGGCGCCGTTGCTGGGGACGAAGTTGAATAGATTTTCCCTGGGAGAACGACAAACGCTGCAGTTTGACCCCTGATAGTAACAGAGGGACAAACATCCATACCGGTTGAAAACCCTTACCCCGACGATTCCAGTCCAAACAGACAACACCATTCAGGAAACCTGGCTCCAAAGACGATTTACACCAGAGCAAATCCTGACCCAAACCGCTCAAAGCCCGTGTACGACCCTGAGAAGATCCTATGCAAGGCTAGAGAGCAAGCGCCAACCCCATTCTACTACCTGGACAAAAGCCTATCCTTTCCCAAAGACAGCGCGCAGAGCATTGACGACCTGGAGTTTGACGCATTCTTCGAGGAAACACTGTTTAGGTCGAAGTCAGAAACCAGTTTGGACGAGACTGTTTTTGACCCAAAAAAATTCCAAGCCCTAGTATCAAGTAATATCCCCCAGAATCTGAATCCTCCCAGGGCTATCACCACCAGATTCAATCCCCTCATCCTACCTGTCCAATTGCATGACTTGCCTCAAAACTATAGCCAGAGGATCAGGCTCTACGACGCCGAGGGAAATGTTTCCGCTCAGAGGCATCTGGATTGGTTTAACGATTTCATCAACTTGGAGGAGGTGGAATATGCAGATGCAAAAATGAGGCTATTTGCACAAAGCCTTTCAGGATATGTAAGAAAATGGTTCAAATCCCTCCTGTCCCCAAGCATTCGGGACTTTGCCGTATTCGAGACGTTGTTCCTAGATAAATGGGGGGACAAGAAAAACCCTTTGCATCTGTTGACATAATACAATAACATGAAGAAAACACTGGAAGAGACTGTGCAGGAATTTTCAGCCCGTTTTTTGAAATTGTACAACTCGACCCCTGCAGAAGTCAAGCCGCTCCCCGCCGCTGCGCAGTTGCGGTACGCTGATTCCTTCAAAAATGATTTCGCCCTGTTATTAAGAGAAAGAAGATCATCGAATCTAGATGCTATAATGAGTAATGTTGTCGAAGTCGAAGTAAACATGATGGCGTTGGGAAAAATAAAACCAAGGTTCAACCAAGGTGATAAGAGACCCCAGGGAGATGCACAACCATCGACGTCGCGGTCCTTAGACGATAAATTTGACATGATGATGAATACCATGAAGAAGTTGATGGAGAAAATGTCCATGGGAAACAAACCTGTTGCCCAAGAACAAAACAACCCACCTCCCAAGAATCAAAACTTTAGAAGGGGTGAAATCCCTCAAATCAGACAAAGAGAACAAAAAGAGCAAAGGGATCAAGGCGACCAACAAATGAGACCTCCTTTCCAGAACAACTACGTGGATGAGGATTTCGACCAGACATTCCATGACCAGTTGCATTGTTGCGATGATCAAAACCCGCGCGTGTTCTTGACAAAGAGCGAGCATGATCGGTATATGAGCAGAAACGAAGACTTTGTGCTAGAGGTCGATGATGGTGTGATACTTGAGACAGATGATGCACCATCTTGGGAGACGAAAGAGTTCAGGAAAGGTTATCAAAATACCATCATGCAGTTCCAGAAGAAGTACAACCTCCGGAGCAAAGACATGCCTACCGAGTCGCAACAAACGAACCCCAGAAGGAAGCCTCGGGTGGACACCCTTTCCACAAGCCAACCAAGGTTAGACAACACGACCAAGGACGTGACAGAGAAAGCTAAGTCGAAGGAGGAGGTCCCCAAGAAAGCTCCGGAGACAGGACGAGAGGCGAGTGGAAAAGAGGTAGAGAAAACTTGCCCCCCTTTCAATTTTGAACACGAGATGGCCAAAATAAAAATCTCTGTCCCATTTAATGAACTTATTAGAAAGGTAGAGTATCACGAACAAATCATTAAAAGGCTGAAAATGGGAGGGACCCCCTATACTTTGAATATTCAAGACGATCACCCTGCCATCCTTTTTGGTTCGTTCGTTGAAGAGACAAGTGATGCCAAAGACAACTCCCCTTTCTATGTCAGTCTGAAGATCCATGACATGAACCTGCATAACGCCATGCTAGATTCTGGTGCATCGCACAGCCTCATGCCAAAGGTGACCATGGATGAACTAGGTTTGGATGTCACCGGGCCATACAAGGACCTTTTCTCCTTTGATTAGAGGAAAGTCAAGTGTTTAGGCCTTATCAAAGACCTAGTTGTATTGTTGGCTTAAATCCCCGCTAAGAACATGGCCATGGACGTGGTCATCACAAACATACCCCCAAAATTTGTCATGCTGCTCTCGAGCTCGTGGGCTGCGATGTTGAAGGCCACGTTGCAAAGGGATATGTCGTACGCCACTATTCTTGTTTTTGGCTACGACAGAAGGTTGTATAAAGAAGTTTTGTTGAAATGCATGGTAAGCAGCAAGACGCAGCCACACAATCATCCCATATACGACGTCGATAATGAGGTGGGTTCTTTTATATTCTACAATGACCTGAGTTTCAAGGAGGAAGAACCAACCGCCATCATAACAGCTGACAAGAAGACCGCGCGGGAAACAACAGAGTGCGCCAACCCAAAAGACTGCGCGGAAAACAGGGTGTGGAACATGTGTTTTGATGCCGTGATCAACAAAGAAGGAGCTGGGGCCGGCATATGGGTGATCCGCTCTGAAGCAAGCACGAAGTTGTGCTCATACAAGCTCACATTTGGATACTCTAACAACATGGCCGAGTATGAAGCACTAATCTTGGGTTTACAAGTTCTGAAATAATTGGGCGCGCGGAAGATAGCAGTGCGCGTAGATTCCGAGCTGATCATAAATAAGGTAAAGGGTGTATATCGGACCAAACACCCCAGGTTGAGAGCATACAAAAATTTGGCTTTGGACCTCCTCGAAGGATTCTCAGAATATGACCTATCTGCTATCCCTAGAGAGCAAAATCAGATCGTCGATGTGCTGGTCTCCTCGGCCTCCGTTTTTAAGATCCCGATCTTCCCTAACAAAAAATACGAAATCAAGGTCAAGCATAGGCCGATAGTGCCTGATAATATCAAACACTAGCAAGTGTTTGATGATGACAAACAGGTGGAAAGATTCCTCCTTATGAGCGCCGAGTTCACTAATACGAACATCGACGAGGAATGTTGCAGTGATGAAGATGAGAGCACGGATGAGCGCAGTAACAATGACCCTTGCCAAAACCAAATCGTGGGAAGGGACATAATACAATTGAAAAATAATATTATTCCAAAGGGGTTGGTGCTGTTGGAAAAGCTGTCCGACGAAAATGATGTGGCTAAGAACCCCAAGCTCACTGCAAGCGAAGAAGACTACAACATCGAGACTGAGGAGAACTTGAAGATGGTGAAATTATACAAGACACTCAGTCCAGAGGTAAAGCAGGACTACGTAAAGCTCATGAAAGAGTTCTTGGACATTTTCGCATGGAGCTACGATGACCTGAAAGTGTATGACACGAAAGTGATCCAACATGTTATTCCTCTCAAGGAAGATCAAAAACCTTTCAAGCAGAAGCTGAGATGGATAAATCCCCTGTTACTGTCGCTGATCGAGAAAGAGGTAAAAAAGATTTTCGACGCTAAAATTATTGTTTCTTTGAGGTTCTCGAAATGGATAGCTAATCTGGTACCCGTAAGAAAAAAAGCGACGAGATAATACTGTGTGTAGACTTCCGAAATTTAAATAAAGTGTCTCTCAATGACCACTACCCCCTTCCTAAAATGGACTACATCCTGCAAAAAGTGGTGGGGTCCCAGAAGATGTCTATGTTGGATGGGTTCTCAAGATATAATTAGATCATGTTCCACTCGGATGACAGAGAGAAAACGACTTTCACAACTCCATAGGGAACATTCATGTACGACAAGATGTCGTTCGTCCTGATGAACGCTGGAGCCACTTTTCAGAGGGAGATGGACATCGCGTTTGCTGATGAAAAGGAAAAATTCATTGTCATTTACCTGGATGACATCACTGCGTACTCTACCTCCGACAAACAACATCTCGAGCACCTGAAGAGAGTTTTCCAGAAGTGCAGAAAATTTGGCATATCACTGAATCCAAAGAAGTCTCACTTCGTGGTAGAAGAAGGAAAGTTGTTAGGGCACATCATTTCCAAAGAGGGCATTAAGATAGACCCTACCAGGGTTGAAGGGATCCTGAAGATCGACGCCCCGCGTAGTAAAAAGGAGGTACAATCTTTCCTGGGAAAGGTGAACTTTTTAAGGAGAATCATCCCAAACCTGGCGAAAATCATAAAACACATAACTTGCATGCTCAAGAAGGGAAACGGGATCAAGTGGAAATCGGAGGCCAATAATTATTTCGAGGATATCAAAGTGGCACTGACAAAATCTCTTGTACTAGCTAGCCCGAATTTTACGAAAGATTTCCTCCTGTTTTCATTCGCCTTAGAACACACTATTGTTGGCGTGCTGCTACAGAAAGATGAATAGGATTTCGAAAAACCCATAGCTTACTTCGACCAGACGCTGCGCGATGCTCCACTAAGGTATGACATTATGGAAAAATAGGTGTATGCCTTAGTGAAAGTTTTGAAAGAATTCAGGACATACATTTTGCATTCCCATGTCATCGCTTGTGTATCCAACAGTTCAGTAAAATATATCCTAACTCAACCTGACCCAGAAGGAAGGAGAGGCAAGTGGATAGTGACCATGTTAGAATACGATCTTGAAATCAAGCCTGCAAAGCTTATCAAAGGTCAAGGTCTCGCAAAGTTAATGGCACAGGTGGACTACGACGTTTTGGACATGAATTTCATCGCCGATCTATCAGAATGCCCCTAAGAAGAAAGAATTGCGTGGGCACCTCAGTAGTTCATTGATTCGCCATGGTATGCGGACATCATCTATGTGTTGAAAAATCTCTAGGTCCCTCCGGGTGTGAATAAGACTAAGGCTTGATTTCTCAAGCTTAAAGTGGTTAAGTTTTGCATCCTCGACAACTCACTCTACTGGAAAGACCCCGAGGAAATATTGCTAATATGTTTGCTGGAAGACAATGCGAAGCGGGCCATACAAGAATTTCACAAAGGCGAGTGTGGAGGACACCACTAGTGGAAGACCACCGCACACAAAATCCTGAGGGATGGTTATTATTGGCCTACAATTTTCGCTGACGTATATAAGGAGGTCTCCAGCTGCCACGAATGTCAGATTTTCGACGAAAGAAGAAAGTTGCAGCCCCTGCCACTAAAGTCGATCTCAGTTGAAGCACCTTTCATGCAGTGGGGTCTATATTTTATAGGAGAGATAAACCTGCCATCCTCTGCGCAACAGAAATGGATACTCATGACCAAAAACTATTTCACGAAATGGATAGAGGCGATCCCCATGAAACAAGCTACCGATGTAGTCATCATCCAATTTGTGGAGATGAACATCTTGTCGAGGTTCGAGTGTCCTGTTAAGATCATTACAGATAATGCAGCCGCATTCAAGTCTAAGAGGATGGAGAAGTTTTGTCAGGATTACAACATAACCCTAGGACATTCCACAATGTACTATCCGCAAGGAAACGGGTTAGCAGAATCCTCAAACAAAATCCTGACCAGGATCATCAAAAGACCCCTACAAGAAAACAAGAGAGCCTGGCATAAAAAGATTATCTACGCACTGTGGGCAGATCAGGTTACCACCAAGAAGTCTATATCAACGTCGCCTTTCCATATTGTTTATGACGCGTATGCAATTTTCCCTACTTCACTGGGACTTCCCGTCAAGAAGCTGTTGCAAGAACAGGAGGCCAAGCCAAATGATGCGCAGAGGAGAATTAATCAACTAATTCACACGCATCAGGCGAGAGAGCAGGTGTATAATTGATCGCAACTCCATCAGGAAAAGATAAAGAGAGCCTTCGATAAGCGCTCTAAGTGAGAGGATTTTTGGTTGGGTGATCTAGTTTTGAGATGGGATGCGAGAAATGAAGGTAAAGGGAGGCATGCAAAGTTCGACCACCTTTGGACGAGTCCATTTAGAATCAACGATCATAGCAGGAAAAATGCTTATTTTTTAGAAGGATTAGATGGAGAAAGTTTTGATTGGGGTCCTGTAAGCGACAGGTTCCTTAAACATTACCTGATGAAATAAGATTTGTTTGAGTCATTTGTCATTGTAAATAGTAGTTTTATTTTGCTTCGAGCCAGTAGTTCAACAGAAAATTGAAGCCCAAAGTGAAGGCCCTAAGTTTATGCTGAAGTCTTAGAAGCTGCATCGATAGGTTTAGTTTGTTTTCTGTCCGTTAGTTATTTTTCTCAATATCTAGAGGACAAATAAATCCCAATGGTCAGGCACCTGGTCTACTGTTCTTTTCTACCTCACAGGGAGGATACCATCCCCGTTGGAGCTAGTTGTTAGCATCACCATTTTTCTTTCCATTTTAAGAGTTGATTTTAGGTCACGTTGCGACCCATGCGTCCAACCATGTGAAGTCAGGTACGTAGCACCGTGAGGTCCAAGTCAACAAGTGGCGGGTTGGCCTTTGAAAATGGGAAGGGATGTCAGAGTCGAAACTCGTATAAGTGGTACGGGTATGTCTTTTCCAAGAGAGTTGAGCCCCGTTGGTAAACCAATTTCTACGTGCCTAGTTCGAGTCAAGTGGTTAATGGAGATCGCATCAGCAAGTACAATAGTTATTATCTGTTCATAATGAAGGCCGAGGGAATGAAAAATCACGGCATTCATATTATGCATGCCCAACAAACCTTATCATCTGTATCCTACACGCAGGGATTTGCCATGAAAAACCTGCGACTCAACTTGGAACATCTCGTCGCCATGAATTCACTATCCTTCAACATGATGTCCTCTCTTGTCGAATTCATTATGAACCTAGGATGTTCAACACTCTCTCCAGTCACAGAACTAGGCCCGAACTCTGTTTACATTTTCCCTTGCTAGTCCAGTTTGTTCAAAATTTTCCCCTTGTGCGTTTGCTCGATATACCGCGCACAAAATACACATTTGTCGTGCCATGGCGACCTCTCAGAGTGCAAGGAAAGACGCGCAGAGCAGCAGAACCGCAAGGTCCGAGCCCCAAAAAGACTGGGAGTCATTCCCACCTACGACGAACATCCCCAAAGACGTGAAAGGAGCTATCCTTTTACCTACAGAGAAGACTAGATCAAAACACGCAGAATCTGAAGTGGAGGGATTCAAACAAGAAGAGAAGACAATAGGGGCCCCTCTCCCCAGCCGCAAATGCCTTGGAGAAGGGGCAGGCCGAGGAAGGACAAGGAGACCATGGAAGCACGAGTTTTAGAAGAGTCGCGGGCCAGATCGGTAGCTGAAGAACTACTCATGTGTGCCATCTGGCTGGAACCTACTGGAGGATCGAGCCGCGAAGATAGGAGTAGAACAAGGAGAGCAGATATCATAGGGGCGAATGATAAACAGCGATTTCAACAACTGAAGCAGGCAAAGCTGGCTATCGCTGAACTCTATCAGGAAAACATGGAATTGAGGAGGCAGCTAGCAATAAAGACAACCGAGGCGCTAATAGCACAGGGTCGTGAGGCGAACGTGGCACGGTTGAAAAGGCAACTCAGAGAGGCGCAAGACACCATTGTAACTGCGAGAAACATTAAGGCTAATGGAAGAAAGGCATACAAAATATTCCAGAGAATGCAAAATGACTGAGAAGGAATCCCGCGCAGCCTTCACCAGCGCACAGGAAAAACGAGTTTAGTTGGCGCCCATCTCTGCACCCGCAAAGGATAAGACAAATCTTGGCAATTTTGAATGATACGTTTCTCTAAAGTACACTACCATTTTGATAATGACCACGACGATCTAACAACTGTTTCCTGCGCACAGTTCTCCAACAAATGATCACATCACAAAAATCAAAGGCGTTATAACAGACAACAAGCTCTCGACAGACACTTGTTCGTCAGGACACCTGCTGAAAGGGACACAATGACACATATTTTCTTCATACCAAAGCCTGAACGACGATCAAATTCCCATGGCAAACCTGCAAATGATCTCGAGTGAACATGCATGATTATTGTCTATTTTTGGAAAGCACTATGTGAAGAGTCTCCAACGCATGTTGCTCAGTTTTCCTAGTTTTAAGGGTTAGCAGTTAGGAAGCAGGGTAGCCCAAGAGGTGCCCTCGTTTATATATTCCATCTTTTTTATGTAAGCCAGGTTGGTTGGCAAATGTGGCAGACAACAACTATTGTATGTAATCTGAGTTTTGACCGGAATTTAATGCAAAGGTCCTGTAGCTTGACGAAAAGATTCTAGTTGTAACAGTTGGATGTATTGTGCTTCTTTCTTTGCATATGTGCTTTCCTATTATCTTTATCTCATATCTCTTTCTGTCTATTTCAGAATGAATTATCGAACCTGTGGATTCGCTGTACAATACCCCTTGTTCGCGCCACTTATACAAAATGTTTTCTTCTAAATCTAACTTCGAATTCGCCCACAGCGATGCTCCGAGTTACTTCCTGTATTTTCTCCCACCACACATTACGGTTTTACACGAAAGGTTGTTGCTCGCCTAGCCTTATCCTCTTGAGTTCAGTCATTGAGTCATTTGTCCCATTTGTTTTCCTCAGACCGACCCCATAACCCAATTCTTACTTTCTTGTGCTAATATAACCATAACCCATTATATTGTAGGTGTTAAATCTAGCCACTACTTTCAAAGCCATATCTTGCGCAGAGACCGCGCCATTTTCGAGAGAGCCCTCTCCAGATCCGAAAGGCTAGTTTTCGGGTCTCAAAGTTGGTTGAAAAAGTTACCTTCGTCATTTGTTTATCAATCGAACAGATTTACATAGTGCTAACAGTACTCATAATTTCATTCACTATAAATTAGCCAAAGATCTCAATTGTTTTGTATATCAAGTGACCGAGTTTCAAGTAATGATTGTAGATGGAGGAACTATCAATTACTCAGGAAAATGCAATAAGATCAATCTTACTATGGGGGAATATGTAATGAATAGTCCAATGATTTCTATAACCATGGGTGGTGTTGATGTCAAACTAGGAATCTAATGGTTGCAATCATTAGGAACAATGGCTTTTAATTTTCAAGAACTTTTCGTGAAATTTTCATTGGAAGGAAAATAAATTGAGTTAAGGGGTATCACAGGGAAACCCAGTAAGATGATAAGCTCTAATGGCATGACAAAATAATTGAAAAAGGGGCATCAGGGTGTAATTGCACAACTATGCTCAATAGATGTTCAAACATCTAAGCCATCTATTCCCCTAGATCTCCAAGGGATCATTGATAAGCATTCCAAAGTATTTGAAGATATTCCCAAAGGTCTTCCACCCACTCGAAATTACGATCATGCTATTCACATAATTCCTGGGAGTGTTCCTCCTAACATCAGGCCTTACAGATACCCTTATCCTAAGAAGAGTGGAATTGAGCGTATGGTTGAAGAAATGTTATAGGTTGGCATTATTAGACCTAGGCAAAGTTCTTACTCTGAACCAATGGTAATGGTACTGAAGAAAGATGGCTCATGGTGTATGTGTCCAGATTATAGAGAGCTCAACAAGATCACTATTGAAGATAAGTTTCCCATTCCCATCATTGATGAATTGTTAGATGAACTACATGGAGCAATCTATTTCAAAAAGTTGGATCTTCGTTCAGGGTATCATCATATTAGAATGAAGGAAGCAAATATCCCAAAAACAACATTCCGAACTCATGAAGGCCATTATGAATTTTTGGTCATGCCTTTTGGCCTTACAAATGCACCTTCCACATTCCAAGGGTTTATGAATTCAATTTTCAACCCCTTCCTTTGAAAATTTGTGTTGGTATTTTTTGATGATTTACTAATCTATAACAAGTCTTGGGAGGATCATGTGCGACATGTTGACAAGGTGCTACAACTACTAAAGGAGAAACAACTATATGCCAAACCATCCAAATGTTTCTTTGGGGTGAAGGAGGTAGAGTATTTGGGTCATATTGTATCTCATGAAGGTGTCAAGGTAGACCCTAACAAGATTAAGGCCATGATGGACTGGCTGATTCCCAAAACATTGAAGAATCTTAGAGGATTTTTGGGTTTGACAGGTTACTACCGCAAGTTTGTTTGTAACCAACTTTGTTCGAAACTATGGAAGAATAGCAACACATTTAATGTCATTAACTAAGAAGGATTCATTTTCATGGACTCTAGAGGCAACTGAAGCTTTTGAACAACTTAAAGAGGCGATGTGCAAAGCTCTTGTCTTGACCACACCAGACTTCACAAAAACCTTTATTGTGGAATGTGATGCCTTGGGAAATGGCATTGGTGTTGTTATAATGCAAGAAGGAAGGCCCCTTGCTTTTGAAAGCTGACCACTCAAGGGAAAGGACTTACACAAACCCATTTATGAGAAGGAAATGATGGCAATACTACATGCATTGAAGAAATAGTGCCCTTACCTAATAGGTAGGCACTTCAAGGTCAAAACAGATCATGATAGTCTTAAATACTTCTTGGAACAAAGACTATCTTCAGAAGAATAACAAAAATGGGTGACCAAGATATTGGGTTGTGATTTTGAAATCATCTATAAAAAAGGGAAGCAAAATGTTGTGGCAGATGCACTCTCAAGAAAGGATGAAGATGTCGAGGCCTTTCTCTATGCTATCTCGATCATCCAACCTGATTGGATAATAGAAGCGAGGGATGAATGGAAGAATGAGGAAAACGTGTGGACTCTCATTCAAAGGTTGTAGTAGGATTCCAATGCACTAGGTGCATTTACATGGAAAAATGATTCACTATGGTACAAAGATCGCTTATATTTATGTAAGAACTCCCAACTCAAACAAAAGGTACTATTGGAATTGCACATCTCTCTGGTAGGAGGCCACTCAGGATTTTTGAAAACCTAACATAGGGTCAAGAAGGAATTCTTTTGGGATGGCCTTAAAACTGATGTTCAAAGGTTTATGGCAGAATGTTTGGTTTGCCAACAAAATAAGGTGGAAACAATTAAGACCCCAGGTCTTTTACAACCATTAGCCATCCCAAGTGAGTGTTGGGAGGAGGTTTTGATGGATTTCATCATAGGGTTACCAAAGTCTGAAGGAAAGAGTGTCATTATGGTGATTGTTGATCGGCTGACCAAGTACACACACTTTTGTTCACTCTCTCATCCCTTTAAAGCTAGTACAATTGCCACTACATTCGTGGAGACAGTTGAAAAGCTACATGGAAGCCCAAGGATTATTGTAAGTGACAGAGATCCCATCTTCACTGGACATTTTTGGACATAATTATTTTCTTGTTTGGGTACTCAATTTTCTCATAGCTCATCCTATCATCCTCAATCTGATGGACAAACTGAGATAATGAACAAATGTTTGGAAGTCTACTTTCGTTGCTTTGTCTATGATAAACAAACACAATGGTTCAAATGGTTACCCTTAGTAAAATGGTGGTATAACACTTCCTTTCATAATGCAACAAAAATGACATCATTTATAGCACTCTATGGATACCACCCTCCTTCCATCACTTCTTCTCTAAAAGAAAAATCTAAGGTTCAAGTAGTGGAAAATCACAACGAGTATCAACAACAAGTTCTCCAAATCTTAAAGGACAACCTTGTTGAAGAAAAATCTCCCTGCGGACAGGTAGATCACCTCAAAGAGCTAGACTCTTAACTCTAAGACAGAAAGTGCTTATCATGGTCACTGACTTCCTTTTAGATCTAGGTGGACTAGTGTGTGAGAAGGAAGGAGAAAATAAGTACCTTTTACCGGTGTTTGTCCCTGCACGCTCCGAGTTAAGCTCCAATCTTTCTCTCTTCGATAAGCCTTGTAGACAAACAAAGTACGACCACTTCCTACTCTATCAATATTAGTCTGAAATAGGTCTATCTACTAAAGAGACAAATTCATGTGAGATTGAACACAAATTAGAAAGAAACAGGCCAAGCAAATTATATTAATGAGGAAAAACCATTGCTTACAACCATAGATGAATTGCAACAGTTTCGTCAAGTCCTCCTTGTCTACCCCTTGCTCAAAAGATCCACGATCTGACTGATGATAGCTTCATTGATTGCTCCCTATGAGATCATAGGTCTCTTGTTGCCAAATTATCTATGTTCCAACACCACTTATAAGATCATAATTTTGGTGTGATTCTCCTTTTTGCAGTCCTCTTTCACCATTAGAAAGCTTGCTTATATAGCCTTGGAGAGGCTCAACAACTTGAGATATCCTTGGGGAAGGTGAGGATTTTCCTCCTTCAATTGAGGATCTGCCCTAAGATCATGGCTAGACTAGGGATTCAAGCTCAATTGCCTTCTAAGAATGAAAAGATCCTTCCCCCATTCATCTCAACAACTCAACTGTTGCCTAAGATAGGTAGCGCTCCCTCAAAAGGGCCATCAGAGTGCTACAACGCTCCCCAGTAGGCTTAAGGGGGGCGCCATCGCTCTAAAAATCCATAACACTCCCTCAAAAGGGCCAAAGAAGCTTTATAACGCTCCTAGACAGTGTAAGGGGGAGCGCCAGCGCTCCCAGGAGAGGTATAGGGGAGCGCTCTCCTTCAAAAGCTCAGTTTTTGAGGTGCTTTCAGATGGCAAAAGGTTTGTAAGACTGCTGACTCATTTCTCCTCTCTCAAATCAAATGTTTGAGGTGTTTCAAGTGTCTTTCTCATGTCGTTATAGGCACGACATAGGCACCATGGCAGTATGCTTTCCTTAACTCTTGCGACACTTGTAAGCAAAAAGCGACACTTGCGAACCTTGCAATGACGACACTTGCGACACTATCAAAGTGAGTATTTTTTATGTGTAACAGATTGCCCCCCAAAGTATGAAGTTAGAAGATGAACTGATAACTGAAATGCTTTGTAGACTTTCAAGCAAGGGTATAGACGCAGAGAACCTGACAAAAGATGCACGCAAACATCCAACAAATATCATGACATGTTTCAAACCCAAGGTAGGCATACCTATGCTTGGGTGATCAAGACTTGCAAGATATGGCCGCCATAAAATACACTGCGGATCCATAATTGTATTGATAAAAAGGTATAGCCACCGAGGATACAATGTGGATCTATACTCTGATGACCTGATCGTAGCCATGAAGAATACAGAGTGGATCTACGAGATGACAAGACATAGCCACGACCATTACAAAGTGGTCCCTTAACCTGCTGGACAGAGCTTTATAACGCTCTGGTGGCTCTTATACCAGAGCGCCAGCCCCTTTTTCCGCAAAATCTATTCAAAAATTGCAATTATTGAAGGTCCAAACCCTGTTTTCTCACTTGCTGGGCTGCTTTGTGATTCAATGATTCTTCCCTTGACCTTTGACATGCTTCCTCTTGAGAAGTAAACACCTTTTTGTTCAGATTTTATGTCCTTCTCCATTATTTTTGAGTTTTTGCTGTTGAGAGCTTGAAATCGATCTCCTGCTTTCTTCTCTACTATTCAACTGAGTGAGAATTCTAGTGAAGGACATTAGAAGTCAGTGACTCTTCTCATTTGGTTCTTTGAGGTCATCTGATCCAATCTATTTCTCCATCCTTTTGCGTTTTTGGTTTTCTTTCTCTCGTTTGATTGCACAAGGGTGTGTTGTTTGTGCGAAATCTACATATTCTTGTCTGAATCTCCTTGATCTGAAAGGGTAGTTGGCAGGACAAGTTTTTCATTGAATTGATGATCATTCGCATGAAAACGAAAAAAATACATCTTAATGATTAGTTTGCATATTAGTTTGCATTTCTAGAATGTTGTAGCATCATATTGGATTTGATTGAGTACAAAATTGATTGAGGGCATTCCTTATCAAGTGTTTGATAGTGAAAACGACTCTTCCTCTTACCCTTAAATAGGTCTTCATTGAAAAGAAACGTTTGCTTATCATATTTCATGCATATTTTTGGGAATTGAGTCATCATTCCATCAGTTTCACTTTCGTACACCCTCTGAGTAAACAACAGCCATTAAAATCAACGCTTAACTAAAATTTATCAGAATTTTTACATCTTTGTTAGCAAACCTACATTAGTTTAAGGTGTAGGGCTTTGGAATAGGTTGAAAGGATAACTTTTCAAAGCTATCGAACAAACTTAGTATCTTGCGTTAGGGAGAGTCAAATCCAATTGTCGTATTGGCTTGCTGGGATCCCCCTCTCACACAGGGGTTACGCACGAGGTCGCATTTGAGCGAATTACAGAGATTATCCCTCCGCGGTTCAACGGTTTGTAGTGGTCGGATCGTATATTGGGGGTCGCTGGAAGGTATACCCACGATTATGTGTGGGAGCCTTTCGGGTTGATTTTGGACTTGTTATCCTGCCCATACGTTTCGACTGGACTGTCGACTGTACCCGCCCAGGGGCTCACTACATGTTGGTGACCTTAGTAGCCACAATCTTTAGGGTCTCACACAAGGTGATGGTGACGGGAAGTCTCACTGTACCTGGAACAAACGTTGGTCAAACTCACTCGAACTCCTTGGAGGGTAAATCCACAATTACTGCGTGGAAGCTTGCACCAAGGCGTAAGTCCGTTAAGCAGGTTGCCAACATAACTGATCAATCCGCTCTATCCCCGCCCCTTCCTATTTTGATCTCGCGACGTTGGATTTCATCACCAACTAGTGGTTTCATCGTAGGAAGGTTTGTTTGATTGATTGCTTCTTAGATTCGTAGCGTGTGTTGTTTGTTTTACTTAGTGGACCTTAGGTCGAGTCATTGATAATGGCATCGAATCCTGGGAGTACCAATGGAGGAACCCATTTTCTTGGGGAACCTTATACCTTTCCTTCGTTTGGAAACTTTGGTCCTCCATATGTTGCCACACTGAGTCTTCCATGACTCATTATTGGATTACCAGTTTGGTTGTTCCCCACTCCGGTGATCTCGAATCCTCCCAATGTTTCAGTTGCACCTAATACTTTAGATGTCGGTACACCACCCACACATCAACCTCACATTGACTTTTCACCTTCTTCGCCCATTAAGTCTCCTTCCATTTCTCCTTCTTTGCCTAGTGAAAGCTCTAAAGCAAGTAGACAGGTTGATCAGAAGAAGAAGAAACAGAAAGAGAAGAAGAAGAAGAACCCGAAAAGGACAAAGGCCCCAACAACATCAGATGTTCGGTCTAAGAAACCAGTTACTGTTAATAGTACTGGGAGTGTTGATGAAGTCAACAAGATTAAAATGAATAATCCAAAACCCAAATTCCCTTGCAGCCTTTGTAAGGGTGACCACTTTTTGAGGGATTGCCCCAGTCTTACCCAGGTTTTAGAAATGTGATCCTCCACATCATCGACCTCTCTCGGTCATGTCGATGATACCCTTTCAACTAGTGATGTTCAGGTTGGTAAGAAGAAGCAAACTGTCAAGTTCCCTTGCATGTTATGTAAAGGTAATCATTACTCTCACCTTTGTCCTCGCAAGGACGAGGCTTCTTCTCTTTTGGAAAAACTTCAACTTCCAAAAGGTTATCATAATCTTTCCTCCGACCCATCATTGGTTGATGGACTGGTCAATCCGGTTCCATCCCCGGTCAGTCCGGTTGATCAGGTGGTCAATCTAGTTTCCTCCTCGATTGAACCACGAACCCAAGTAGCTGATCCAGTTCCGTCACCGATCAGCCCCGCTCTTCATCAAAAGAGTGGCACCAAAGTGGTCGATCTATTTTCATCTTCAGTCGAACCCATTCTCCCGTTAGAGAGTGACACCAAAGCGGTCGATCCGTTTCCACCCGTCGACCCCATTCTTCCCTTGGAAAATGAAACTCAAGTGGTCAATTCGGTTCTGCCATTGGTCGATCCCACTCCTCCTTTGATGAGTGCCAAAATGGCTAATCCAGTCCCTTCCTTGGTCAGTCCAACTCTTCCTCTGAAGAGTGCCAAAGTGGTCGGTCCAGTTTCGCCATCGGTCGATCCCATTCCTCCATTGAGAAATGTCAAAGTGACTGATCCAGTCCCTTCCTCGGTCAGTCCCACTCTTCCTCTGAAGAGTGCCAAAGTGGTCTATCCAAGTCCACCATTGGTTGATTCGATCCAATCATCGGTCGATCCTACTCCACTTTTAAAGAGTAAACCCAATATTGCCCATGTTTTTCTGGTTAATACAGATGCCGGGGGGCATTCCTCCTTCTCCTGCGAAACCCCCTCCAAGCAATGAGGCCATCATTTTTTATTGGGGTGTGCTAATTGGACCTCGTCTTCCCTCTCACATTCCTTTCCAGATTACAGTACAGGTTCGTGGTCGGGACGTTCCTCAAACGCTGATAGATGAAGGTGCGTCTGTTAGTATTTTGTCTTCTATTGCTTGGTATGCTTTGGGTTGTCCGCAGCTTGCACCGGTTACACAGAATTTGTTAGCTTTTAACAGAAGAACTAGTCAACCTTTAGGGATCCTTCCTCAGTTTCCTGTAACTTTGGGAGGGAAAACTGTCTTTATCGATGTCATGGTAGTCCGAGACCCCTTGGATTTCGCTTTACTCCTTGGGCGGGATTATGTCTATGCTATGAAAGCTCTTGTATCCACCCTTTTCCGTGTGATATCTTTCCCTTACGACGGAAGAATTGTGACTATTGATCAACTTTCATTCATCGGCCCCGACTGGGTTACCTCCCTAAGTGGTTCCTATATGCAGATAGTATCACCCCCGCCGCATGTCAATTATGTGGCATTGTCTCCCATGACCTCAACTTCCGATGATTTGGATCCTTCAGTTGACATGGTGATCTCTTCGGTAGGGTTATTGGAGCCTGATCTCCATACTCCTATCGCGGCCCTCGACATGTGTTCATTCTCAAGTGATTATCTTCCATCCAGTGAAGATCTCCTGGAGGCCATGACCATATTTTATCCTTCGACATGGTACCCTTCCAGAGCATTATCCTCTTGGAAGCCATGATCCGGACGAAACCACGAGCATAGTTTCTCTTCTCTATGGCAAGCTCGTTAAAAAATGAAATAGAGGCTCTGAGCATAGTTCTTTTCCTGTGTCAAGCTCGTTAAAAAATGAAACAATCACCTCTCTTGAACCTTCTTTTCATCCACCCTTCTCCTTTTTCTCATCTACTAGAGAAATTGGTGATGACCTCAGAGCCGGTGAATGAATTGAAGCTTGGAGGGCATGTTTCCAGCCTTTGATGATCATTCTGGAGCTAAATCACCAGCTTTCATGCTGGGGGCATACCGAGCTTAGTCTTTGTTCTTTCTCGTGCTCGTAAATACATGAGAATGCATCCGGGTAGACTTTTATCTCTTTTTCGAACCTGTATGGATACACGAAAAAGGAACCCCCTGGAGTATCCTTTAAGCTCTTTTCAGACTCTCTAAACATGAAAAGATTGTCGAGTGATCTTGCTTCCTTTCCCACTCGTTAAACGGTCTTAAAGGGCGTCTTTCGAGTGATAATTTATCTATTTTTCGACCTCGCGAGACCAACATTACGAAAAAGGACAACACTGGAGTCATCTTTGAGTTCTTTTCAAACTCTCTAAACATCAAAAGATTACTGAGCGACCTTGTTCTCTTCACGCTCTTTAAAGTATTTGAAGAAAACATCTGTTGAGCGATAGTTTATCTCTTTTTCGGTCTCATCAAACTACTTTACGAAAAAGGAACTGAGAGAGTTCTCTTTTAAGTGTTTTTCCAAACTCTATAATCATGAAAAACCTTCGAGTTTTCTGTCTTTGGACTCGCTAAACAAAACATTGACAGGCCCATATGGGATCGAACCCTTACTTCTTCCAGTTCATTAAACAAAGGAAGAGGAACTTATCGAAGGTGAGTTTTATCGAGCATGTGTTATCCTCCTCGAGCTCGTTAAATTAAAAAGAGGTACTCGTCTATCTGGATGGGGGAAAATTTGAAAGAAGCAAGCCAAGCAGTCTCTTGAGAACATTACCAAGTAATTCTTAGAGTCGCCCTTGAACACGACACTTTGTCCTTTGCACGCATTATAATCCGCTGAACCTCTGCACTGAGCCAATCCTTTGAGTTTCTTTCACTCCTTTGGGTCACCTGACGTAAGTCACATCATCCATTGCATCATCAAGTTTTGGTCCATGTCATGTTTCTGCTATTGTGCCTCAGTGTTCAAGGGAAGTATCCGCCTCGAGAGTCAGCCATCACAAATATCTTGTCTCAATACCCATGTCAGTCCATGTTCATTTGATCTACCAATTACATCTCTATGTCCGTTTCATGTCGTTGATGGGGGATACATCAAGGCCCTCCTTCGACGAGCCTATTGTAAGTTTTAAACCTACGAAGTAAAGCAATGCATATAGATTCTTAAGAAATACAGAAATTAATCAATGGCTCATACACAGAATACACAGAGATCTTTACCGGAAACCCTCAACCGGGAAAGCCTTTCTTTTTCATTATATTAAATTTTCACCATTCGCCATACAATATATACAATGTTTTTAGGTATTCTGTAGATACCAAAACCCTAATCCCTTAATCCGGGATTAATTTACAAATCAGCTAAAAATAGCAAAATACGCTAAAAATAGCAAAAACCGCCCCAAAAAAAAAAATTTCGGGGGGTGCCAAACACTGCGCGTATCCAGGGGGGGCATACCTGCCCCCCCCTGGGACCCCCCTAGGAAGCCAAACACAGTTATCTGGCGCACCCACACACACACACATGCAAAGAATATAACACATACCCAACACCTATTCCTGTCGACTTCAACACATTATCCAGGAATTAGACTTAAAAACCAATTAGTACTTTGGGACCTGCATGCCTCAATGGCGGGCCTCCTCACGTCCGACAGTAGGTTTACATCACTAACCTCTGATCGGATGATTCCACGGATGTTCGACTCCAGCTCATCCATTCACATTCGTTGGAATGTACTAGGGTACCTTGGGAATCATTGACATTAATGGTGATCTCCCTTGTGCTTATTAACGATTTACATCATTGACCGGTAATCAAGTGGTTTCTGCCATGTTCGACATCAGGACATCTATTCGCATGGTTAGATTCGTACTACATCAGGATCGGTAAGAAGACCCTGGGTTGAGTGATCACTTTGATATATACTTTGCCCATGTTGTGATGTAGTTTCTCTTGAACAATGACACATATACTGTTACATAGATCCACTTTGTATTGGTCGTGGCTATGTCTTGTCATCTCGAATGTGAGGAGGCCTGCCACTGAGGCATGCAGATCCCAAAGTAGTAACTAGTTTCTAAGTCTAATTCCTGGATAATGTGTTGAAGTCGACAGGAATAGGCTCGTCGAAGGAGGGCCTTAATGTATCCCCCATCAACGACACGAAACAGACATAGAGATGTAATTGGTAGATCAAATGAACATGGACTGATATGGGTTTTGAGACAAGATATTTGTGATGGCTGACCCTAGAGGCGGGTACTTCCCTTGAACACTGAGGCACAAGCGCAGAAACATGACATGGACCAAAACTTGATGATGCAGTGGATGCTATGACTTACGTCAGGTGACCCAAAGGAATGAAAGAAACTCAAAGGATTGGCTCAGTGTAGAGGTTCAGTGGATTATAATGCGTGCAAAAGACAAAGTGCCGTGTTCAAGGGCGACTCTAAGAGATATTTGGTAATGTTCTCAAAAACAACTGCTTGGCTTTCTTCTTTCAATTTTTCCTACATCCAGATAGATGAGTACCTCTTTTTGATTTAACGAGCTCGAGGAGGGTAACACATGCTCAATATAACTCACCTTCAGTAAGTTCCTCTTCCTTTGTTTAACGAACTGGAAGAAGTAAGGGTTCGGTCCCATATGGGCCTGTCGATGTTTTGTTTAGCGAGTCCAAAGACAGAAAACTCGAAGGTTTTTCATGATTATAGAGTCTGGAAAAACACTTAAAAGAGAACTCTCTTAGTTCCTTTTTCGTAAAGTAGTCTGACGAGACCGAAAAAGAGATAAACTATCGCTCAACAGACGTTTTCTTCAAATACTTTAACGAGCGTGAAAAGAATAAGGTCGCTCGGTAATCTTTTCATGTTTAGAGAGTCTGAAAAGGACTTAAAGATGACTCCAGTGTTGTTCGTTTTCGTAATGTTAGTCTTGCGAGGCCGAAAAAGAGATAAATTATCACTCGAAAGACGCCCTTTCAAACTGTTTAGCGAGTGGGAAAGGAAGCAAGATCACTCGGCAATCTTTTCATGTTTAGAGAGTCTGAAAAGAGCTTAAAGGAGACTCCAGGGGGTTCCTTATTCGTGTATCCATATAGGTCCGAAAAAGAGATAAAAGTCTACCCGGATGCATTCTCATGTATTTACGAGCACGAGAAAGAACAAAGACTAAGCTCGGTATGCCCCTAGCATGAAAGCTGGTGGTTTAGCTCCAGAATGATCATCAAAGGATGGAGACATACCCTCTAAGCTTCGATTCATTCACCGAAGGATAAGGGTGGATGAAAAGAAGGTTCAAGAGAGGTGACTGTTTCATTTTTTAATGAGCTTGACACAGGAAAAGAACTATGCTCAAGGCCTTTGTTTCATTTTTTAATGAGCTTGCCACAGAGAAGAGAAACTATGCTCGTGGTTTCGTTCGGATCATAGCTTCCAAGAGGATAATGTTCTGGAAGGGTACCATGTCAATGGACAAAACGTGGTCATGGCCTCCAGGACATCTTCACTGGATGGAAGATAATCGCTTGGGAAGGAGCACATGTCGAGGGTCATGACAGGGGTAACGAGATCAGGCTCCAATAACCCTACTGAAGAGATCACCATGTCAACTACCAGATCCAAAGCATCAGAAGTTGAAATCATGGGAGACAACGCCACATAATTGACATGCGGCGGGGGCGATACTTTCTGCATATAGGAACCATTTAGGGAGGTAACCCATTCGGGGCCGATGAATGAAAGTTGATCAATAGTCAGAATTCTTCCATCGTGAGGGAAAGATATCACACGGAAAAGAGTGGATACAATAACTTTCATGGCATAGACATAATCCTGCCCAAGGAGTAAAGCGAAATCCAAGGGGTCTTGGACTACCATGACATCGATAAAGACAATTTTCCCTCCCAAAGTTACAAGAAACTGAGGAAGGATCCCTAAAGGTTGACTAGTTCTTCTGTTAAAAGCTAACAGATTATGTGTAACCGGTGCAAGCTGCGGACAACCTGAAGCATACCAAGCAACAGAAGACAAAATACTAACGGACACACCTTCATCTATCAACGTTTGAGGAATGTCCCGACCAGGAACCTATACTGTAATCTGGAAAGGAACGTGAGAGGGAAGATGAGGTCCAGTTAGCACACCCCAATAAAAAAGGATGGTCTCATTTCTTTGACGGGGTTTTGCAGGAGAAGGAGGAATGCCCCCCGGTACGGTAGAGTCTGTATTAATGAGAAAAACATGGGCAATATCGGGTTTACTCTCTAGAAGGAGAGTAGGATCGACCGATGATTGGATTGGATCAACCAATGGTGGATTTGGATAGGCCACTTTAGCACTCTTCAGAGGAAGAGTGGGACTGACCGAGGAAGGGATTGGATCAATCACTTTGACATTTCTCAATGGAGGAATGGGATCGATCGATGGTGAAACTGGATCGAGCACTTTGGCACTCTTCAGAGGAAGAGTGGGACTGACCAAGGAAGAAACTGGATCAATCACTTTGACATTCCTCAACGGAGGAATGGGATCAACCGATGGAAAAACTGGATCGACCACTTGAGTTTCATTCTCCAAGGGAAGAATGGGGTCGACAGGTGGAAACGGATCGACCGCTTTGGTGTCACTCTTTTGATGAAGAGCGGGGCTGATCGGTGACGGAACTGGATCAACTACTTGGGTTCGTGGTTCAATCGAGGAGGAAACTAGATTGACCACCTGATCAACCGGACTGACTGGGGATGGAAAAAGATTGACCAGTCCATCAATCAATGATGGGTCGGAGGAAAGCTTACGATAACCTTTTGGAAGTTGAAGTTTTTCCAAAAGAGAAGAAGCCTCGTCCATGCGAGGACAAAGGTGAGAGTAATGATTACCTTTACATAACATGCAAGGGAACTTGACAGTTTTCTTCTTCTTACCAACCTGAACATCACTAGTTGACGGGGTATCATCGACATGACCGACAGAGGCCGATGACATGGAGGACCACATTTCTAAGACCTGGGTAAGACCGGGGCAATCCCTCAGAAAGTGGTCACCCTTACAAAGGCTGCAAGGGAATTTGGGTTTTGGATTCTTCATTTTAATCTTGTTGACCTCATCAACACTCCCAGTACTATTAACAGTATTTGGTTTCTTGAAGCCAACATCTGATGTTGTTGGGGCCTCTGTCCTTTTCGGGTTCTTCTTCTTCTTCTCTTTCTGTTTCTTCTTCTTCTGATCAACTTGTCTACTTTCTTTAGAGCTTTCACTAGGCGAAGAAGGAGAAATGGAAGGAGACTTAATGGGTGAAGAAGGCGAAAAGTCGACGTGAGGTTGATGTGTGGGTGGTGTACCGACATCTAAAGTATTAGGTGCAACTGAAACATTGGGAGGATTCGAGATCACCGAAGTGGGGAACAACCAAATTGGTAATCCAATAATGAGTCCTGGAAGACTCAGTGTGGCAACATATGGAGGACCAAAGTTTCCAAACAAAGGAAAGGTATAAGGTTCCCCAGGAAAAGGGGTTCCTCCATTGGTACTCCCAGGTTTTGATGCCATTATCATTGACTCGACCTAAGTTCCACTAAGTAAAACAAACAACACACGCTACGAATATAAGAAGCAATCAATCAAACAAACCTTCGTACGATGAAACCACTAGTTGGTGATGAAATCCAACATCGCGAGATCAAAATAGGAAGGGGCGGGGATAGAGCGGGTGGATCAGTTACGTTGGCGACCTGCTTAACGGACTTACGCCTTGGTGCAAGCTTCCATGCAGTAATTGTGGATGTACCCTCCAAGGAGCCCGAGTGAGTTTGACCAACGTCTGTTCCAGGTACAGTGAGACTTTCCTTCACCATCACTTTGTGTGAGACCCTAAAGATTGTGGCTACTAAGGTCACCAACATGTAGTCAGCCCCTGGGTGGGTACAGTCGACAGTCCAGTCGAAACATATGGGCAGGATAACAAGTCCGAAATCAACCCGAAAGGCTCCCACAAATAATCGTGGGTATACCTTCCAGCGACCCCCAATATATGATCCGACCACTACAAACAGTTGAACCACAGAGGGATAATCTCCCTAATTCGCTCGAATGCGACCTCGTGCATAACCCCTGTGTGAGAGGGGGATCCCAGGCAAACTAATACGACAATTGGATTTAACTCTCCCTACCGCAAGATACTAAGTTCGTCTGATAGCTTTGGAAAGTTATCCTTTCAACCTATTCCAAAGCCCTACACCTTAAACTAATGTAGGTTTCCTAACAGAGATGTAAAAAGTCTGATAAATTTTAGTTAAGCATTGATTTTAATCGCTGTTGTTTACTTAGAGGGTGTACAAAAGTGAAACTTATGGAATGATGACTCAATTCCCAAAAATATGCATGAAATATGATAAGCAATCGTTTATTTTCAATGAATACCTATTTAAGGGAAAGAGGAAAAGTCATTTTCACTATCAAACACTTGATAAGGAATGCCCTCAATCAATTTTGTTCTCAATCAAATCCAATATGACGCTACAACATTTCAGAAATGCAAACTAATATGCAAACTAATCATTAAGATGTACTTTTGTCGTTTTCATGCGAATGATGATCAATTCAATGAAAAACTTGTCCTGCCAACTACCCTTTCAGATCAAGGAGATTCATACAAGAATATGTAGATTTCACACAAACAACACACCCTTTTTTTGCGATCAAACAAGAGAAAGAAAATAAAAAACACAGAAGGAAGGAGAAAGAGATTGGATCAGATAACCTCAAAGAACCAAATGAGAAGAGTTACAGACTTCTAATGTCCTTCACTAGAGTTCCCGCTCAGACGGATAGGAGAGAAGAAAGCAAGGGATTGATTTCAAGCTCTCAACAACAAAAACTCAAAAAGAATGAAGAAGGCCATAAAAGTTGAACAATAAGGTGTTTACTTCTCAGGAGGAAGCATGTCAAAGGTCAAAGGAAGCATCGTTGAATCACAAAGCAGCTCAACAAGTGAAGAAACAGGGTCTGGACCTCCAAAAAATGGAAATTTTGAAGAGATTTTGGGAAAAAAGAGGGCTGGCACTCTGGTATAAGGGCCACCAGAGCGTTATAAAGCTTTGTCCAACACTTCCAGGGAGTGCTGGTGCTCTGCTAACATGGGTAGGGGGGCGCCAGGCTAAAAAAACTCACAAAAAGTCCAAAAAACCCAAAATTTCAATGGAATTTTTGCAATCAAGCTGAGTGTGATGGAGTGAAGAGTCAATCATCCAATGCAATCAGATATGAAGGGGTGAACAAGGCTGGAAAATGACCAAAGGGAAAGACAAGGTCTTATGAGGAAAAATCAAAACCAAAAGTTTCGATTCGATTCTCCCTAGTATGGTCGCCAATTTCTGTTGAAGGAAAATCTCCCTACGGACAGGTAGATCGCCTCAAAGAGCTAGACTCTTAACTCTAAGACAGAAAGTGCTTATCATGGTCACTGACTTCCTTTTAGATCTAGGTGGACTAGTGTGTGAGAAGGAAGGAGAAAATAAGTACCTTTTACCGGTGTTTGTCCATGCACGCTCCGAGTTAAGCTCCAATCTTTCGCTCTTCGATAAGCCCTGTAGACAAACAAAGTACGACCACTTCCTACTCTATCAAGATTAGTCCGAAATAGGTCTATCTACTAAAGAGACAAATTCATGTGAGATTGAACACGAATTAGAAAGAAATAGGCCAAGCAAATTATATTAATGAGGACAAACCATTGCTTACAACCATAGATGAATTGCAGCAGTTTCGTCAAGTCCTCCTTGTCTACCCCTTGCTCAAAAGATCCACAATCCGACTAATGATAGCTTCACTGATTGCTCCCTATGAGATCATAGGTCTCTTGTTGCCAAATTATCTCTGTTCCAGCACCACTTATAAGATCATAAGTTTGGTGTGATTCTCCTTTTTGCAATCCTCTTTGACCATTATAAAGCTTGCTTATATAGCCTTGGAGAGGCTCAACAACTTGAGATATCCTTGGGGAAGGTGAGGATTTTCCACCTTCAGTTGAGGATCTGCCCTAAGATCATGGCTGGACTAGGGATTCGAGCTCAACTGCCTTCTAAGAATGAAAAGATCATTCCCCCATTCATCTCAACAACTCAACTGTTGCCTAAGATAGGTAGCGCTCCCTCAAAAGGGCCATCAGAGCGCTACAATGCTCCCCAGTAGGCTTAAGGGGGGCGCCAACGCTCTAAAAATCCATAACGCTCCCTTAGAACGGCCAAAGGAGCTTTATAACGCTCCTAGACAGTGTAAGGGGGTGCGCCAGTGCTCCCAGGAGAGGTATAGGGCAACGCTCTCGTTCAAAATCTCAGTTTTTGAGGTGCTTTCAGATGGCAAAAGGTTTGTAAGCTTGCTGACTCATTTCTCCTCTCTTAAATCAAATGTTTAAGGTGTTTCAAGTGTCTTTCTCATGTTGTTATAGGCACGACATAGGCATCATGGTAGTATGCTTTCCTTAACACTTGTGACACTTGTAAGCAAAAAGCGACACTTGCGAACCTTGCATTGATGACACTTGCGACACTATCAAAGTGAGTATTTTTGATGTGTAACAAACCTGACCATAGCACATAATCGCATGAAAGAACAAGAAGATCAACATCGTAGTGAAAAAGGTTTTTAAGTAGGGGATTGGGTGTTTTTAAGACTACAACCATACAAACAGATGTCCCTCAAGCAAGCCAAGAAGGATAATAAATTATCACCAAAGTATTATGGCCCTTATAAGGTGTTGCAAAAGATTGGTACTATGCCATACAAATTAGAGTTGCCTGCATCTTCACAAGTACACACGATTTTCCATGTTTCATGCTTAAAAAAGGTTATAGGTGACAATATCCCAGTTCAAACTATATTGCTAGAACTTGACGAGAAATAAAAAAAACATATTGGAGCCTGAAGCTATCATTGACACAAGAGTATCTCATTAAGTGGAGGAAATTACCTGCTGAAGATTCCACTTGGAAAGATGAGTCTTTTATACAGAAGCCTCTAGAATTACTCAAGCATTGCAGACAACACTTATCTGAAGGGGAGGGGCATGTTAAACCCTAAATAGTGGCACATTACCCCTTAATTGGGGCATATTACATTTGTAATGTTATTTTATTTATGTCGTCTTGGGTCCATTAGTTCTAATTGTACCTCCTAGTCTCCTATATATACCAAGGAGACCTTTTCATTTGGAATCATCTTGTATTTGGAAATTTATCTGGTGTTTAAGGAGGGTTCCCCCTCGAAGAGGCTTATTATTTCAAATTCTCTCTTTTTGAAGGCACTGAGTACTTATTCTGAGTTTTTTCTATGCTATCTTGATATTTGGTTCTTAGCAAAGAACAAACGAGGGAACATAGAAGAAAGATAATATCCCAACCCAGGAGATAGGGACTAGAAACCTACCATAGGAGAACAAACCTGTGCAGACAAAAACACCACCAAAGAGGAAATCTACCATCCAGATAGGAGAACAAAGAAAGAAAATGAAAGCGCAAAAGAAGCCCATTCAACTCACCATAACTAAGGATGACACATAGTTAGTAGCAGATAAGGTGCAGGACCGAAGAGAAGAAGCACTCTATGCCGTAGAGTCATGGAGAGAAGAAATTATGAAAAAATGGATGGAGGTGAAGGAGACTTTGGAAAGCCTCTAAATTAATGTCGCGTAATAGAAAGGAATAAAAAAACAAAAAGACTCAATGTAGCAGAAGTAAACTCCAAAAGAAAAGGTTGGGAAAATTCCAACCCAACCACAAACAAGCTCTACAACTTGAGAATCCTACACCCAATGTCACCTCGATGTAGGTCCCACACTTCAAGGGTGACTAGGTCACTCTAGGGAGGTGATCCCGATGACCCTAGGGGGATTGAGATGGAGGTAGAGGGAAGTGTAAGTGAAGCCCCTAGAGGTCAAGTCTAAGTGGAAAAGAAAATAGGGAGAGATGCCTTGCAGGCCAAGTAATTACTGCCCCACAGGTATAATACTTCTCCAGATGATTGTACCTTCTCGAGACACAAGAAAACACAGCTTGCAATAATATATGTTAGTTGGATCAACATTTTAAGATTGTTGTCCCTAATTTGAAGCACTAGATATCAACTTGTATCAGTAAATAAAACATCTAAAATCAACATATAAAGATCTAGACTAGTTAAGTAAATCAACATCAAACTTAACAATGAAACACATGCTAAAAAAAGGCACTTAAGGAGCTAGATAAGATGGTTATTATAACATGTGTTTTCTGAACAAAATTGCAACCTTATGGTTGTAGCATTCAGTGGCAAAGCAGTTGCAAAATCAACCATAAAAAGTTGCCAAGAACTAGCTCAAAATATGTGCCCTAGTTAGTAGAGTAAATGAGGAAAGTTGGAGAGCTAGTCTAGGGTTAGTTTATGAGTTATGAGAGTGTTAGTGGCTAGGGTTATGCAACACTAATGGCTGTAGGTTAAAATTTTTAACAAGAATTATAGTGTTGGGAGAAAGGGGACGCCCTAATGGGGGAAGACTCCTCTTAATAAGATAAATCAACTTCAAGCAAGAGAACTTTCAAGAGGTCAAAGATTATGTTTCCCAAGGCAACGATTTTATATCTCCAATGCAAAAAAGAGTATGACTAGGGCCTTTACTATTGGATTTACGGAGTCAAAGGATCTTAGAGAAGCTACCTCCTTAGGGGTGTAAGCCCTTTTACTTCCCAAGGTAAGTTTCTCTAGGCTAGGGTTTAGGCTAAGAGGGTGTATGCCCTTATACTTCTCTTAGCAAACCCTTGTCTAAGAAATAAGATGAAGCATAAAGTGATGAAGACTAAGGTGGGGGTGTATGCCCTTATACTTCCCACCTAGTTCCTAGCACAATAACCTTGACTTGAAACAAATGATAGCAAGAAAGTAAAAAACCATACCAATTGAAGGAAAAATGCCAACATGATCCACCACAATACCAATAGAATAGCCTTCCAAGGCTAGCGCATCACTTCTTCCATCAACCATTCATAATTATAGCCATACACAAGTGCACAAGAGATAAAAGAGCCAAGAGGGCCGAAAATTTTAGACCAAGTCTCTCACAAGAGGGAGAGTTATGATTTAAAATGAGATCTTATGATCTCTATTTATACTAAAAGTAGCTAACATAGGTTGTCCACAAATTAAGGAGTAAAACACAAGATTAGGGATCAACAACCCTAATCTTTCCCCCTTAACAATATAATATTAAACAATTCACTTAAAATTTCACCTTTTTCAACAATTAAACCCTAATTTAGGATGATGTTACCCCTTTAGGGGACGTTTTCCCGATTTTAGGAAAACGTTGGTGTTGGAGAAGCATGGATGGGCCTCCAAAGGCCATGTGTCAAGCATCTAGGCACTCATATCAAGGTGAAGACCCAAAACATCCATGTGTCAAAGAGTAGCACCTCAACACCATGCCCTAGCCCCCAAGATCATGACGTCAAGCTCAAAAGTGGAATGTTTTGCCCCTCATCGACAAATCGTTTGCCAAGTAGGGGGTGGGCTAGATTTTCCAAGTCATCATCAATGCCATCCAAGTCTGATCTCTCTCATCTGTCATGCGGGACCTTGACATCCAACCTGTGGGATTGTAGCCCCATGGAAGCCCAAGCTAGGCTTGTTCTCCCAAAATATCCACCAGCTAGGTCCTGCAAAGACAAATGAACACGCCCTCCAAGGATCTCAAGTCATAACATCATGATAAGTCAATCAAATCAATAAATAAGCCATCCAAGCATGTGCATCAAATATCACCATATCAAACAATTAACAACTCAAAGACACTATGTGACTTGTCAACTTTAAATATGGGAGGGTTCATGAGGTGTCTTATTGGGTAGGTCATGCCCTAGGTCAAGGAGAGCTTCCAAGAGGTCCCTCTCTAAGCCATGTAAAGTGTATGATGTGGATGGGGTCAAGACTCAATGGACATAGGGCTCATGACATACAAGGGGTTGTAGCGTCTCATTCATTGGTGCCTTTGTAGGAGGTGTGTGGTACCTTCATCTGCAATGCACTTTTTCCAAGCCCATAAATTGCCTTTTATCTTTATTTCTTTATATTTTCTTTCATAATAGCATAAGGAGATATTGAAGGTCATTGCCCTGGCGTGGTGACCAAGTGATGGCAATGTCACCCACAAACACCTAATGGAAATGAGAAGGTTGGCGTGTGATGAGATCCTCTTTCTCTCAACCATGCAATTGAGAGCCATTACCCTGGTTTGGTGACCAGATAATGGTAATTTACTACCACTAGATATCCATGGACGTGATAGGTCGGATCGTGATGAGCCCTCCTATCCTTCAACTAACCTTTCAAGCATTTCTTTATTATATTGTGGGTCCCCTTTATTCAAAGATAAGTGTTTCAATGCTTTCTTGGGTGATCCCTTGGTGAAGCATTTCGAAGGTTTATATGATACTTTTATGTTTTACCCAACACCAACCCCTTTGGGCCTTTAGCCCCTTCTTCCCATAGAATGAGGGACAACACCTTCTTGGGTCAATATACCCTAAAATCCTAAGAGAAAAGGAAATGGAGGTGAATAATGATGGAAAATGGTAAGTATGGTTGGGAACGGTACAATGGCTCATTAAGGGATTTCCCAGCAAGAAACCCATTCCCAAAGAAGACCACTTACTAGGGCACAATGTCAACCATCAAGGTGAAGCAGGGCAAAAAGCATAATGTCCAAGCACGTATCATGAAATCTAGAGCAAATTTAAGATACAACATAGTCAAATGGCTTAAATATTGAAATGAAGCTCACCATAATACTGACTTGTACCTCATGGAGCAAGGCCGACTGCCTTCTGGAAGCCAATTGGTGTCGTGGATGCCATTTGTAAACCTGTGACCATCTGTGGTGGTGAGTGGGTTTTCCATCTGTTCAAAGGGCACTGTTGGTCATGTAGTCTCTCAACACTCCATATCTGCAATATGAGGGCCTCGAGACATCATCTCCTTAGTTATCCACAAAATGGGGATAACATCTGGCTCCTACTTGGGGACATGTGCTCGTCGTAGAGTGCATGAGAACCACAACATCTCTTTGTAGACATGTGCCTGCAAGGAAACATCAAACCGTCAAGTGCAGGATGGCTTACTCATCCTTGTTTTCATATGATCATAATCAAAACCCGCTAAACTAGAAAAGGAAATTGCGACATTTTTTCAAAAAATTCTAAACTAAGCATGAAATCAATATACAAGTAGAGTAAAATGGAAAACAAAATGCATCTAAACTAGTATGGGCAATCAAGATGTAAATGCAGAGAATCAAGATGACTTACCTACTTACTTGGGGCATGGGCCTTGAAGAAGTCATGTGACTTGGATGTTAAGTTGGAGAAGAGACCCATCTACCAGTAATGACATCTTTCTCTCGTCTAACGCTATCAACGAGTACCGTTCTTTGTCAGACTTCTTCTTGATGATGTAAGGGCCAAACCATGAATTATTATCTTTCTATTCATATATGGGTTTTCCCTTTCTTTTGTCCCACATGAGCACAATACTTCCTTCATCGAAATTGATGCAAAGTGTATTCTCATCGTATGGAGGTTCTATGTGGACTGTATCTTTGACGATTTCTTCATGTTTCTCATCTTCCTTCTTCAAAAACTGGATAGACCTTGGCTCCTTCCCATGGTATTTTGCAAGTTTGACTTTGTATTGATTTGTCCATGGAAGAAGCGTGTTTATGGAGTCCTCCTGCATAAAAGGTAACTCAGATGGATCATACTCAATGGTCTGTGGGAGTACATCATAATCACATTCACTGAACTAATCAGGATTGTTATCCTCTGTCCTAGGGATAACAAAGAAGATAATGTCTCGAGGCCCATAGGTCCTAGACATGGAGTGCTGAGAGCCGGATGACTTGAGCATGGCACTGGAGGGCCCATCTTTTCTTCAGTGTAGCTCATCTATCAGTAGCAGCATCCATCCCACCAGCCTGGTCCTGAAGTAGTAGTAAGTCTTGCTCCATGAGGTAATGAGTCTAGGTATCATGGTATGTGTCACTCTGATTATTGAAGCACTGAAGTACGTTGCATTGAATTCTCCTTCATTTCATAACATATGCTTGGAAATTATGCTCTTTAACTTGTTCATTCCTGGGAGGGTGACATAATTCCCTAGGAAGATGATTCCCCTTTAGGATGAGTTTCCACTGGGTGGGTTTATGAAAGGTCATCGTCCATTCCCTCCATACTTACCACTTTCCATCATTATTCCTCTCATCTCCGTCACCTTGGTTTGAGCATTAGGTTTTCCATGCTAGGAAGGGTTGTACCTTACCTTGTGGGAAGAAGGGGGTAAAGGCCCAGAGGGTAAAAGAAGCTGGCGAGAGTTAGAAGCCAAAATGAAACCTTTGAGATGCTTCACCCAGGGATTCTCAAGAAAGCAATAAAAGGATTCTCAGTAAGAAAAGGGGACTTGCAAGATAAAACAAAACTCAAGGTACTAGTTTGTGAATGGGAGGTCTCATCATAAGCCAACCTATTAGTACCATGGGCATATAACGGTATAACACTATCATCTATCTGGTCACCAAACCAGGGTAGTGGCTCTTGGTTGCACAACCAAGAGAAAGGGGGTCTCATCACAAGCCAACCTTCTCATTTCCATTAAATGCTTGTGGGTAACGTTGTCACCTATAGTCACCACGCTAGGATAGTGTCCCCCAACTTTTCCCTTGAAAAGAAAAATACCAAAAGAAATAAGACTAAGAATAAAAGACATTGAATGGGCTAGGAAACAATGACATACATGATAAGGTGCAACTCGCCCTCTACATAGGCACCCACAGGCAAGACCTACATTTACCTGTTATCAATGCAACCTTTGCCCAAACACTTCCCCTACACCATTTCACACACTTACATGACCTAGATTGGCTCTCACCTGGGAAACACCCAAAAATTAAGGAGGATTATCCCAATAGGACATCCTGAGGGCCTCTCCAAACCAGACTTGTTAAACTACATAACGTCTTTGAGCATTTGTTTGGGTAAAGGGGGGTTTGATGCACATGTTTGTGTAATTTGATTATTAGATCTGATTGACATTGATATGATACATGTGACTTGTGAACCCATGGAGGGCATACTTTTTATTGCTGCAGGACTTTTCCAGGTGGACAGGTAGATATGGGGGAATGATTAGGTCAGACGTCCATGGGGCTGAAAGCTCAACTGATTGATGTTGTAACCCCAACAGGGGGAAAAGTGAAACCACGAGCTTGCACCAGGAAGAAAGAAGGATGTTTCATCAGGGACACTTCGACAGACCTAGACCCAGGGGGGTCCTGCCTTTCCTCTTGGACATTGACCCTTGGATTCCCATGACATCATCATTTTGACCCTAGACGTCATCCAGCCAGGGTTTGCATTTATGAGGACGGTTATGTGCTAGTTGGCACATGTGGTAGCATTTGGGGCCTTTGGAGGTCAAAAATTTTGCATATGAGGCCTAACATTCCACCCTATGGGGCTAACGTCACCATAGAAGGGCATGATGTTACCCTTGGATTTGATTTTAGGGTTTAATTAATGACATTTATGTAAAAAACTGGATTTTAATGTAATTTGGCCATGTCAGCCTTTTTATGACCTAACTTTAATTAAAGGTCATTGATATTATACAAATAAGAGAGAGAAACTCTCATTTTTTCATGATTCGCTCATCACACAAGTGTGAGGTCTGAAATTTGAGCCCTTTTCAAGGGTTATTGGCTGAAATTTTAGGGCCACTTCTTGGATGAGGCTAATTTTGGTGTTTCTTGGCTATTTTCATAGTGGAAGATCTTCAACTAGGTTTTAAGCTTGATTATTCTTGGTGAAGTAAGTAGAAAAACTACATTTCTTTATTGTGAATGAATGTTTATGGTGAATTTTACTTTTTCATGTCAAATATTATGAAATTGCTTGCATGAAGCCCTAGGAGAAAGGCATAAGTTATTATCTTTTTCTCTATAATTTTCTACTTGTTTAAATTTCTCAAGGAGCACCATATCTAGAAGTAGATACTAGAGCCCTACCATTGTAACACTCTAGTAACCCTACTTATATTGCCTATTGCATATTTTGTTTCAATTTGTATAAGGAAAGAGAAATTGCCAGGGCCTAAGTTTCCTTACTTTATAGCATTTATCTCTAGGACTTGGATGTTTGAGGCATTGGGTTACCAACACCTCTCTCATCTTTTCCACCTCCTTTTGACTACGTATTATCATTGTTATTCCACTCTAAAAGTTGTTATTGCTATCATTGACTCCATTATCCTAGAAGGCACTAGTCTATTCACCATTAATGATTGATTGATCAAACTACTCTCAAACTATCTTCTTTGGAACATCCACTAACTCTTACTAACCTTAGATTAACCTATTTCACTAACTACCTTTTTGTTGTTGCAAAAGATTGCTACAACCATCTAACAACAACAAATTGACTTCAAAACTGACATGTTATGCTAGCTAGACATTGCTAAATCTGCTTGTGACTATTTAATATCAATTTGCCCTATTAAAGCTACTATTCCTAGTCTTTTCTCAAGCATTTTGAAGTATAATTATTGTGGTTGTTACAAATTCATCATTGCTGTTATAAAATGTTATACTGCTGTAATTTTACATCAGCTAGTCCATTTTTCAAGATGTTCATTGTCTTATGAAGTATTAACATCATATTGGTACCTGGAAAGTGCCCTTTTTCGATTTTGATGTCTTGTTCTGGGCATGTACCCCTCATTTATCTTTTGCTTCATCTCTATAAGACACAAAAAACCTTTGAAATTGAGTGACTTGTGAGAGGGGGGGAACCTTCTTACCTTAGCCTTATCAAATCCTCAAGTCACCGGGGACATCTCCCCTTGGGTACATTAATATACTCCTAAATAGAAAGGGTTTTCCTATTAAGGTGACAGTGATAGGTCACCCCTTGTTACGCCAATCTTGCATCTGCTTGCTTTGGGCTTTATCAAAGTACAAATTGTGCGATAACATTTTGGCGCCTTTGTAAGGGAACAATGAGTCAATATTCCTCAATGACACTTTTTCAGTAAACCTTTCCCTCAAAAGCCTTTATCTTACAAAGCTTACCTGGCGACTCCACTATTATAACCCTAATTTTCACCATACATGCTTACCTGTTATCAGACCATCTCAGATCCCTTCTTTGCCAAAGCACTGTTGAAGAACTCTTTAAAAAACCTCTTTTATAAGGGCCCACACACCCTACTCCATTACTGCACGTGTGTACACGCTAGCTGACCTAAGACAACCCGCATGGACCAACAAAAGCACGAAAAAAAGAAAGTTGCTGACGAAACACACAACTTTGGGTGAGTTAACTGAAACTCCCGGCCATGCATGGCCAAGGGTTCGTCCAAATACCTAGCTTCTTCTAGCCTATAAAAGAAGGGTTAGGGGTCCCATTTGGAAGAGGAGAATAAGAGTAAAGAAACTCTGCCCAATTGCACATTCCCATCGTCCCAACCCTTTAGCCATCCTTGTGCAAAGAGAGATACAAAGAAAAGAAGTTGGAGGACATTTGAAGAGGAGCCCATGATCAGGATTCGTGGAGCAGTGGCCGGTCTCGACATTGTAAGTTGATTCATTAAAGTTAATAATAAATAAATGCTTTTCCCATCCCACTATATGAGTTCTTCATAGTTCAATAAATATATGTTTGAATCCCTAACCCATTAGTCTGTAGGTAAAATGCATGTGTAGTTTGTTGCTTGTTTTGTATGCAGGTCTGCCTTGGGAGGAGAGCTGCTAACAAGCGATCAAGCATGAAGAAGGATCGACATCGAACATCCAGAACAAGGTATGTTGGTCTAACCATGTATTTGCTAAAAAGAAATGGGGATTAGGTCTGGGGACGAAGGTAGAAAGTGGGTTTCTTTCAGTCATATTTGCATGCATAATGTAACCCTATTTGCTAGTCCGTAGGGGGATTTCCCACCACAACAAAATTGGCGACCATACTGGGGAAGTCTCTAGGGTTCCTGGGAATATTTTTGGGTAGTTTTAAAAGATTGATTTTCTTTTCTGTTTTTTGAAGTTTCTGCAAAGTCTAAGCTAGGAGAGAGTCTGGTCTTCCATACCATATATCTCTGTTATTTGTTTGACTGTGTTTTTTCGAGACCCACAAAGGTACACGCGACCTACATAAGGTCTGCACGCGTGTACCCGTGCCCTACTTTCCGACAGCCTGCGTGTAAACGCTAGCTGAAGAAGTAACAGTAGCATGTAGATTCCAGAAAATTTTTGAGGCAGTCATCCTCTTCCTTGTTAGAATTAGTCATTTTCAGGGGTTTTCTGGAACTCTGTCTAAATCTTGGTTGTTTGCAGTCTTATCTCAGATTGGTTTGTTTTACGAATTTTTTCCTTACATTGTTTTCCTTTTTTCTGTTAAAAAGAGTGTCTAAGCCTTCAAGAGATCCTGGTTCTCAATATCAGTGGTCTCTTCCTAGTTTGGATTGTCTGTTTTTATTTGTTTCAGAGCTTTAGAGATACACGTGGCCTGTATAAGGCCAGCACGCGTGTACACGCCCTCTGGCTCTACACAGCTCGCGTGCACACGCTTGCTGTTGGATTGTCAGTAGTGTGCTTGTGCATGATAGTTTTTGTTGAGGGTAAGGCAGTCATCCTTTCCCTTGACAAGAGTTATACCTCTCAGGTTTTTGAATCTCTGTCCTAGAAGTTAGTAGCTTAGGGTTGATCTTAGCCTTAGCTTGCTTTTTTTCATTTAAAAGTTGTCATAAAAAAAAAGCAATTCTTTAGGGTTTTTAGACAAGTGTGAGAGTCCTTTTTTAAGTTGTTAGTGTGTGATTTCTTGAAGTAATTCTTTGCGATCTGCGATTAGGCCAGAATTTTTCTTGGTTTCTTACTTGTTGATATTTTTCCTTTTTGCTTTGTCAGCATTCGAATAAAAAAAAAAAAAATCTCTTTCATTTTCTTGTTTGGTTGAAAAGTGTGGTTTTGCATTAGTAACCAGGGAAAAGTCTTTGCTTTTTTAAGTTCTTGATAGTTTACTTAGGTTGTAAGTAGCTCGTAATCGAGTGAAATCCTTCTTTAAGTTTGATGATTCAAAAGATCTTAGAAAATAATTTTTTTTTTTGAAAAGTTGTTTAAATTTTGCATTAAGTGAAGGTTTTTGTTTCCAGCTTTTTGTTCATTTTTTCATCTTTCAAACATTATCAGTTTCACTTTCATACCTTTTGACATAAATCAAGCCATAAAATTAATGCTAAATCTAAAATTCATTAGACTTTTATGTTTGTAGGGTTAACCAACCAGTTGAGGATTAGGGCCTTGGATTAGGTTGGAGAGGAAACTCTTCAAGGCCATTAAAATCAAACATTGGAGTCTGAGTTAGGGAGTGTCCAAGTCCAGTATCGTGAAAGTTATTTGGGACCCCCCTCTAACACAGGGGATAAACATGAGGTCGCGTGCGGAAAGGTAGCAGAGATAACCCCTCCAAAGATGAACCAATCGTAGTGGAGAACACATATAGAGGGCTTGTCCTGGGATTCCGTTGATTGCATTTGCCACGGGGCTTCGTGGGTCTCGAATCCGTTCAAGGTCCTCAGTTGTCTTCCAGACCATTTTCTCTCGATACCCTTGACAGGTTTCGGGCTCGATACCCTGCTCATTGTGGTCTACCCGACTTTCGACTGTACCCACCTGGTGACTGTTCGCGTGCTGACAACCTAGTTGCCTATCTTTTTTAGGGACATACACAGGTGACTGCGAGGGTATACCGCGGTACCTAGGACAAACATCGGGCCACGCTTTGCAGAGTATACCCGGAGGGTGCTTCCATTTTTGAGTTGCACTTGCACTGGTAATTTGCTCTAGTGTTGGTTGTTGTAACTGTTCTTCCAATTAATTTAGTGTTTGCCTGTCTTATCTTATAGGGACTTTTTTAGTGTGTGTTACTTTTGAACGGTTAGACTACCCTAGAGTGTCTTTGATCTTCTCACACAGTGGAGGATCACGAGCTCTGCTAGTCATGAAGGATTCTTGGCCTGTCGCCGGTTGCACTGGAGACACCCCCGCCATCGCTAAGGCGAAAGCTAGACCAATAAGGGTCTTTTGAAGTGACCGAGTCACAAGAGATTCTGCCCAACCAACATCCAGAGGAATCAACCGTTTTAGACCTTGGAGTGCAAGCTTTTGGTCTGGTTGAAACCTCCACCACTAATCTTTCGGCACCCACCATCATACCGATTCATCCTTACGAGTGCCAGACAGTGTCGCACGCAGCAATGGAAACAAATGTTGTTACTACCAGTGTCGCACGCAGCAATGGAAACAAATGTTGTTACTACTTCTGGGAATTCTTCAATTCCCACTACGGCTGTCACCACAGGAGAGTTTCCACCTCCTAACCCATCGTCATCGGTCTGAGCCACCATGGTCTCGACCACCTCTACATCGCACAGTGGTTTGATCTCGTCTCTGGCGGCGGCCACAACCCCTTTCACACCAAGTGCGATAGGCCCTCCGTTCTCATACAGGATGCCTAGTTCAGGTACAAGTCTTGTACTTTCCTACTCCACTTCGTAGACTTTAGGTCTGCGGGCAGGGAGCTCTAACGCTCCTCTGCAAGGTCACATGGGGGCACTCCTGCTGCTTTTAAAGCTTTCTCTTATGGGGGAGGTCATATACCTCCTTCGTCCCCTTCACTCGGTGGCTCGCATCAGCAATCCGTCGGGCAACCTACACACCATAGTTTATTTGGAGCGGGGAGTCAAGGACCACCTTTGCATAATATGCCGATAGGTTCGACACCGTTTTCTTTGTTCAGTGCGTTTGGTAACAACGCCTTCTCGTTAGCTGCTTTCTCGACTGGGGGCAATCCCAGTTTTGGACAATCTATTCCTATGCAGGGTACTATTCCTGAACAGGGGGCACACCCAGGAACTTCTTTCGCATCAGGGCCTTGGAATTCTTTGCAGGGATCCATTCCCTCGTCTGGAATGCTGATCTAGGTTAATTCTTTCCACAATCAATGGAACCCCAGACAAAGTACTATGCCTATCCCCACGGGACCGACATGGGGCAACCCTTCCCAAAGTCCTTCGAATGTAATGCATGCCCAACTATCTATGTCCTGTTTTGGAAATTAGCCGATGATGTCTCCTCACATGTAAAATCCATACGCTGGCCATGGCCATGGTTTCTACCAGAATCCGGGCCAGTAGCCGAACTTTTCTTGGCAACCTGGTGCCAGTCAAACTCCAGGCCCCTTTTTCCCAGGTTATCACCAACAACCCAAACTACCCTTCCTGGCAACTTTGCATTTGCCAGACTTGGCAAGGTTTTTGAATGACCCTATCTGTCACGATCCGCGTTGGTCTCCTATGCCGACGAAGTTGCCTTCAGACATCCCAAAGTTCGAAGCCAATCCTAACGAAGATCGAGGAGATCATGTGACTACCTTCCATCTTTGGTGCTCATCTAACTTCTTGAAAGACGACTCCGTACAGTTGTGATTGTTTCAACGTACTCTCATTGGGAGTACCGCGAAATGGTGCATCGAGCTCGACCGCTCAAGATACTCTTCCTTCCGTGAATTGGCCATGGCTTTCCTAAAGCATTTCCAGTTACCTGTGAGATACGACGCTGGCACAAAATTGCTAGCCAATTTTTCACAGACAAAAGCGGACCATATCTCTGATCACATCCGAGAATGGAGACACTGAAAGAGTTTAATTAAGGTACCAGTCCCACCAGCATTCCTGCTCGAGTGGTTTCTTAAGTCTTTGGTCCCACAGTTGTCCAAAGACATCGTGACATCAGGAGTATTTTCCAAAGAAGACGCCATAATGAGAGCTCAACAACTTGAGCTAATCTATTCTCAATCCGGTTTATTATACGAGATCTTGCCAGATGCACCACGCTCAATACTTGATAAAACCAGACAGAGAGCTGGACCACATGTCGATGGTATTGTCGGTTCAGCACAAACAAAGCCTGGTGAGCAACTAACAACTCAGTTGCCACAATTGTCTATACAAAACATAGCGGCCAGCCAAACTACTGCTTTGGCTGCTCCCCCTACCAAAACGTCTGATGTACACATAATGCAATCGACTAATCCAAAGGCCACCCAGTAACCTGAAGGAAAGAAAAAACAACGAAAGAAGGGTAAGGGGGATAAGAAACCCACCGATAATGCTGGTGGGGGCAATACTGAGAAACGAAAGGCGAGGTATCCATGCAACCTATGCGTGGAAGAGCACCCGACCCACCTTTGTCCCCGGCTTGCAGAGGCCCAAAAGTTTGTAACACAACAACAACCTGCTGTGTTAACCAATCCATTCCAACATGGGAAAAATCTAACACAGGCCTCTACAAGCACAGAAGGGGGCAGCCAAGGACCCTCTCCACCTGCGAACAACCTCGCATC
>JASDQU010738507.1:38973-86497 GCA_032191745.1 Picea mariana | reverse complement strand
AAAAAAGCTTCTCATAACCCAAACGCAAGGGCCGCCCAGAACTACTCTGTGGTGGAAGATTTATCACAAACCCCTTGTGCGATGTCCGCTTTGGAAGTCCTCCAAAGCTGCCCTTCCTAGAGGAAAGTCTTGTTAACTGCTTTAATCGAGACTTGTAATCCGGGTACAATCATGCTGGATACAACCGACTTAAAACCTCATCTGCCTTACCACGTAGCGTTTCAGATAGTAGTGGCTTATCCCACGAAAATTTTTACTTATAATATCTTCTGCACTGTGGTTGATAAGGGCGCCTCAACATGCGTTATGTCGTTGGCATGTTGAAAGGTCGTTGGCCAGCCCGTTTTGTCTCCATCACTTACTCTCCTCACCGCTTTCGAAAGTCGTTCATTCCGACCACATGGTATCATTCCTTCTTTCCCCGTGCAGTTAGGAGGGAAGACCGTGTGTGTTGAGCTAGAGGTAGTCGATGCTCCCCTCGACTATAACCTCTTGTTAGGAAGGAGTTGGACTTATTCCATGTAAGCTGTGGTTGCTACAGTTTTCTGGGTCTTGTTGTTTCCACACGAGGGCCGGATAGTGACCATCGATCAATTGTCTTTCTCCATACTCGACCCTTCATTGGGGGAATCCATGGTCCCGATGATCGTTAATCCTCAACCAGGTGTAGTCAACGTAGGGGTTGGTTTGTGCCCATCTTTGATGGGTACCTTCGATTACCCGCCCCCTTAAGGCGATATCAAGTTTATATCCAATCACCATAAGGTTGAGATTTTTCAAGCTTTGTCGTTCCGCATGACTTACTTCGACGATTCGTGGATACTTCCTTCCCCATCGACCATGATGGATGGGACAGGGCACCCGGGCATGTCCATGCCCTTGTCCGCAACTGAAGTAGTGTACTCTTTAGTTCAACAAGCTTTAGCCAACACTGATCCAACTTCTTCACAAGAGTTCGATCCACTTCTAGAGCCTATTTGGGCTGAGGGTTCTCTCGCTCACACTAATTCATTAGACTTAGTCTTGCCCTCTAATGAAGCTATAATTGAGGCAATGACTAGTCCAGACAAACCCTGGGAATATCTTCATCACAGATCATACTTCCTCCCAGAGTTAAGCTGAATCGAAGCAGGAGAATTCACTGTGACTATGACGGGAGATCGGTCTTGTCCTATTAATCCCTTAGCTACACACGAGGTTTATGCTGAGGGTAATATGGCAACTATCGCTGAAACCTTACCGATCAATATCTCCCGAAACCTCGGCGTCATGGAGAATGTCTTCGTCGGAGCTGACTGCTCACCCGGAGAGATTCAAATCTACACCGATTTTTTTAAAGAATTCCGCAACGTTTTTGCCTGGTCTTACGAGGAAATGCCAGACATTGATCCAAAAATAGTTGAACATGAAATCACAATGTATCTAGATGCCAAGCTTGTTCGGCAGAAGCTTCATCTAGTTAACCCTAAGAAAGCAACAACCATTAAGGTTGAGGTTGAGAAATTGCTAAAAGCCGGTTTTATCTATCCTATCCATTTAACCCAATGGGTGTCAAACCCCATGCCTATTGTTGGGAAAAACACCCTACGGACTAGCAAAATAGGGTCAGACTTGCATGCAGATTTTGACCGAATAGAAACTACTTTTTTACCTACAACCCAAGATTTAAAGCCCTTTTTCACAGTAAATGCATGGAAAAGGACCACCAACCTTATTACCGGCGTTCGATGTAGATCCTCCGTTGCTCTTCGATTACTTGCTTGCGTTGCTCCTTCCACAGATGACCTGCACTCAAGACAAACAACAACTATGCATGCATGCTACTTCTATACTCAAGGGTTAGAAATCAAGCATAAATTAACCAAACCATAGACAATTCATGCATTGGGACGGAAAAAGTATTCTTTTTATTACTGAAAGTGAATCAACTTACAAAAAAGCTGAGACCGGCCACCGCTCCTTGAACCTAATCCTCGGCTCCTCTTCTTCTGTCCTTCAACTGCTTTGCGTTAAATCTCCTTTGGCATGAGGAAAGGCTAAAGGGTTGGGACAATGGATTACGTAAATGGGCAGAGTTTCTTCGCTATATTTTTTCCCTCCAAATGGTACCCCTACCCCTTCTTTTATAGGCTAGAAGGAGCTAGGGTTTTGGACGAACCCTCGGCCATGCATGGCCGGGAGTTTCAGTTAACTGACCCATAGCTTTTTGTTCTGTCGGCAACTTTCCTTTTTTCGTGCTTTGTTAGGTACACACGGGCTGTTGTGAGCGAGACAACATGCGGTAATGGGTTAGGGCACGTGGGCCTTGACACAAGAGGATTTTCAAAGAGTTGTTTAACAAAGTTTTGGCAAAGAAGGGATATGAATTGGCCTGATGCCAGGTAAGCATATGTGGTGCAATTTAGGGTTATAACAGATGCCCCCTAATGTGTGAGGTCAAAAGAGAATCTAATGGCTGAAATAAATTACCAATCTTTACTGATGTGCCGAACGATTGAGCCCAAGGATCAGGAACCAGGAGGTGTCGTCTGCAAAAAAACAAATGTCTCACCGAGGCGGGCATACCCATGCTCGGGATAAAATAGAACCATGGCTACCAATCAAATACACTGTAGATCCATGTCAAATAACTATAAAGAGTAGCCGCGAATAATACGCAACAGAGCTACATCTCGAAATCAGAAAGATATACATATAGAGTATCCATCTTCCAGAAGCTGATTCGGCCTGATGGCTGTACTTCAGAGCTCGAGCAACAACTTCAAAATCTTATAAAACTCGGGTAGGAGTGTAATATGAGTGTACGACTGCACTACCCAGAGGTCTTCGACGACTCGTTGGTTATGGACTTGATAATCTTAATGATCGGACTTAAGGCTTCAGTGATTTCGAACAAGGACTTGATTGGACGTTCATGATGGCCAGGTATGCGGACAAGAGACATATTGTAGAGGGGTCGACTCAGGCTTAGTGACAAACTTCCCTTGGATAATAGCATGACAAGTGATAAGACTCAGGTAGCATATATGTTAATCATAAGTCTATGAAGCAGGAGGCAACGCAAACTCTCCATATGTTTGGAAGAATAACCAAACGGTGGAGGACACAACTCTATATAGCGAGAAAAGCTTCCTAAGGTCGTACTAGATCCCATAGTTTGATGATCAAACTGATAGATTTGCTTTATCCAAGGGCGACTCATCGTGCTGCCAATAAAGAAAATACTTTTCCCATCCTCTTTTTGGGGTATATTTGATTTTTTTTGTTCTTTTCGATAATTTTGGAAAAAGAATAAATGAATATTACGTTACAATGGAGGAACGAGTACTGCAAACAAACAAGCTCAAGGCACAAGGACAAGACTGATGTTCTGGTAAAATGATACTTGGGAAAAATCCTTCGGCGGCCAAAGGTGTTAAGATGCAGAAGCAAACTGTCACAAGGCTGGTGGATAAGGTATGCAAATGCGGTTGATAGAACACACAATGGTAACGTCCTTCGATGTAAGTTTAACTAGCCCAGAGAAGGTAAGATCGGTGGTTTTTCATATTTAGAGAGTCTGAAAAAGCATAAAAGGAGACTCCGCTGGGGTACCTTTTTCGACAATAGTCTAGTCGGTTCGAAAAAGGGATAAACTAGCACCGATTAGACATCAATTCAAAACCATTTTAATGAGTGTGACAAGGACAAGATCACTCGACTATTTTTTCACTTTTAAGGAGTCTGAAAAAAGATTAACTATGGACTCCATCAGGAATATTCTTCTGGACCAATTTAACGAGTGTGAAAGAACAAGGTCACTCGACGATCTTTTCAATTTTAGGGAGTCTGAAAAGAGCTTAACTATGGGCTCTATGGGGGTTTCTTTTTCGTAAATTTAGTCCCTCAGGCCTGAAAAAGGAATAAAATTATACCTGATAGTACTCTTCTAAAGAATGAGAATTCGATAGAGTATACCTTTGTTCGTACAGTTGACCGTCCGGACCGAAAAATGGGTAAACTATCGCCGGACAGACGTGACTTCAAATTTCAGTTTAATGAGCATGAAAGGCCACAAGATCGCTCGGCAATCTTTTCATTTTTAGAGGGTCTGAAAAGGGCTTAAAAGGAGACCCGTTATTTTTTGGGAGTCCTGAGGGTGAGACGAAGAGTGAAAAAGACTCATGCAAATGAGGCGCAAACTCATATTCAAGAAAGACTATACGGACTCCCGAGCTTACAGTGTTTTTAGAAACAACATGGACACCATAATGCAACCAGGACCTACCTAGGGCATCCATGTTCTGGTAAGCTCTACAACCAAGTTGCGACACTTCTAGAGCAGATACGATGGTTCCATGTCACGACCTGATGGGATTGATCCTATAGCAGAAGAAAAAGACAACGAGATGCAAAAGTTGGGGTGGTATCCTAACCTATATGCTCAAGTTGATTTTATTTTTTATTTTTATGGACCGTCAATATTTTCTCAAAACTCAAAAAAAAAGTCCCAATATCCGATCAAATCCCTCCCATATAACTTCAAATCCCTCCCATATAACTCCTGAATCACTCTAAATGGTTTTTGGTATAAAGAAACTGATAAGGGAGGCCAAAAAAGTGACAAAAAGAGGCCAAAAAGTCTATCAATAGAAGCTAGCAACTCATTATCACCATTGCTGATTTAGAAATTGACTCTGGAGCCAAAAGACCCCCTTTGCCAAAAACAGTGATTCTGGGAGCTACAGTGGATGAAACGAACTTCTGCTTGGACCAAGTAAGTACAAACTCCCTTATCTAGTTATTCAATACTTCAATTTCATTATTTAGTTTATTTTTTGGGTGGGCGTCGACCTTAAAAAGGTAGGCCCTAGGTACACGCGGCCTGTCTCTGGACAGGCCGCGTGTACATTCGGGCAGAGTAAAGTCTGCCCGCGTGTACACGCGACTGTCACCTCTGCAGCCCGCGTGTACCCCCCTTTTATGATGAAAAAGCAAACTAAAAGGAAGTACTGACCCTCCTCTACCTTGTTGTGTTGGTAGGATGTATGTCCAGTGGAGGGAAAGGGAGCATGAGGCAATCAATGAGTTGGTTGCAGCAGATCCGAATGTTGTGGCTGTGTTAATGCAATGCGGTTTACTCAAATTCTTTTTATGTCCATTTATGTGTGCACAACCAAGGCTACTAAATGCCTTGATTGACTATTGGCACCCTGATGCAGAGACATTTATGCTAGAGGGGCAATCACTGGTGCCCACCACCGAGGATATCTACTTTCTGACTGGCCTCTCAAGGAGAGGGGAACCAGTCAACTTCCAGACTTTTCCTGCGGGGCCGAGCAAGATCTCGGAATTGATAGCTGAGCATTGTGAGGCTGGGAATGACCATGTGGGCTCCTCGGTACCCATTAGCAAGATTACTAACTTAGCGCTGCAGACTATATTGTTACTGATTAGGCGGATTACCGGCTCAACAGCCGTGCATCAGGCTTCACGCGCACAGATGAACTGTGCTATCCAATGCATGAATGCACAAATTTTTGACTAGAGTACCACACTGCTCGAGTGCATGAAGAGGCAATTGACAGATTGCCGACAACGAACATAGAGGAACTTCGGGTTCGGGACCATCTTGTGTGCGTTCTTTTTTGAGAGAGTTCCGAGTTTCAATCCTCGGGTTGTAGTACGAGGACATCAGGCCTCTTTCCCTACAATGTGTAGATGGGCAGTATTACTGCCGCGACAGGGTGGTGGAAGGACCATTGAGTCCTTCGACGATGATTTCTTTCCTTGGCTGTCACGACAGATCCCTGTGATTGAGGACTACCCGTATGCAGGGATAGATTTCTCTAGAGATCTTGAGATACCTGTGCCTCCTAGTGAGAAGCGAGGGGAGATGGGTAAGTCTCCACCTTTGTAGTTTTTTTTTTTTTGGTTTGCATATGTAATTTTTATGTCTTTTTGTTATATATATCATTTTTTGTATGCCAGAGTATTTGACAGGTAAACGCTTGTTGCATGCAGATGTGGGACCCGTGCAACCTGCCGATTATGCACGGAACAGGCATCGTCCACGGCCAGAAGTCGCGGGTGGGGGAGCAACAGTAGCAGGGAACCTCCCAGCCGGAGAGGCCGAGAGGGTCCTTAGACGAGTTGAGCGGAACTTCACTGCGCTCACTCGCACAGTCCCGATGGCAGAGATAGAGGACCTGCCGCCATCCATGCAACCTCATGTTGTGGGGGCACCTCGGACATGAGTCCGATTGTTTAGGCGTTTAGCCCATGCTGTGGATGATTATAACAGGGCCCATAGGCCCTGAACAGACTTAGACTTTTTATGTGCCGCGAGAAACTACTTGAATATATTTTTTGAGGGCATAAGCCCGATGACTCGTTACTATTCCCATTTTTGAGGCGCTTGCGTCCATCTATGTACTCTGAGTATTTTATGATGTTTATATATGGTTTTTATCTTTTTGTGTCTTATGGATTCTGTGTGCAAAAATGTATTTACATGTTTATGTCCATGTTCATTTTATATGTGGGCAAGATGCCAATCTAAAATTTGATTAGCTAGAGTATCTGTAATTTGGTTTAACCTCCTAGGAACATGAAAATATGTAATATAATCAAAGTTTCGTTCTAAGAGACGTACCCTAAGGAATCGTCGATGTAAAGTTGGATCATGAACCTGGTATAGTCTGTTTAGCTGCGACACAACCAGTTGAGCATCAAGATAGACCCGGAGACGAGAGATACCTAATGACAAGGCATCATGAAGCAACTCAATAACTGCACTATACTCAGCGACATTATTTGTGGTGTCACCTAAGTATATACCTCCGGAAGATAACAACTGACCCTGTGGTGTAAAGATTACCCAAGCTGCGGAGGCAAGCCTTTGCGTGTGTCGACTAACATCGTCTGCATACCCAACGAACACCTCGGACTCACTTGACATCTGCCATATTGACAAAAGATAACATCAATGACACATCCATAACACTTTAAAAAAAACTTGAAAAGTAATAGTACAAAGACTAAACATATGTTACAAAAAGTTACCCATAGTGACCTGTCTATGAGTAATACTTCTTGAGGTAGAACCCATTTCTAGGCTCCGCCAAAGCATTCCCTTCAAAATCAACCAAACGATAAGCGCCCTCTTTTAATACCTCTTTTATAATGAAGGGTCTGAACCACATGGGTTTAAACTTTCCTGCCCCCAGGGGGTCCTTGTCTTGGTCATAGACCAGGAGAAGGTCGCCTTCAGAGAAAATATGAGGATGAACGGACCTACCATATTGACACTTGACCTTATGTTTGTGAGTCTCATTGGCCAGGGCCGCATCGCGACGTTGCTCATCAAGCTGCTAAAGGTGTACTAACCATTCTTCAAGTGGAGAAGTGTCTGGCGATAACTGTACTGCCAATTTCAGAGATTGGATTTGACATTCTATGGGCAAGACTGCCTCTAGCCCATAAACGAGTTGAAAAGGTGAGAAACCGGTTGCAGTATTAATAGATGTTCGGTAAGCCCATAATGCCGAGTATAACATCAAATGCCAATTTGACTTGGCTGAGTTGATAGTTCGCTGTAAAATAGTCTTAAGAGTTTTGTTTACAGCTTCCACTGCCCATTGGCTTGGGGGTAGTAAGGTGATGAATGTTCCTGCCGTAACCCAAGCTTTGATGTTAATTCGGTCATCATTTGGTTCTGAAAGTGACTGCCATGGTCAATGATAATCTCTCTCGGGACGCCAAATCTTGCTATGATCTGGTTGAATAAGAAGAGAGCTGCAGTCTCTCCATCATCTTTAAACGTTGGCATAGCTTTGACCCACTTAGTGAAGTAGTCGACAGCTACGATGATATAGCGGTGCCCCCTTGCTGACGGGGGGTTGCATGTAGTGTAATCAATCCCCCATTTAGTGAAGGGACCAACTGTGATGATAGGAAACATAGGAGCGGGATGTGCCCTCATCTTCCGAGAGAAGATTTGGCATGGATGACACTTCTTGACCGATTCGATACAAACTTTGATAAGTGTGGGCCAGAAGTAACCTGCTCGTAGAATCTTTTGGGCTGTTTCCAATCCAGATAAATGACCGCCACAAGCTCCAGTATGGAAATCGTTGAGCACTATGATGGCCTCCTCATGAGTGAGACATCGACGCAAGATGCAGTCTACACCTCTCCGATACAATGTATCATCGAGTATGAGATCATTCTTAGCCTGATGGCGTATCCGCCGACGCTCGTCACGAGAAGCAGAGGTGGGGCACTTCAAAGTCTGGAGATAGATAAGTATATCTCCGTACTAGGGGTCTGAAGATGCAATCAAAAACATATCCCCCTGGATAGGCGATTCCTCAGGCACAACGTCACCTGACTCAACCGGAAGTTCTGAAATAAGCTCTGCAAAGACCAATGACTTCTTGGACTTTGCTAAAACGAAGTCTAAGTCAAATTCTTGGAGGATGACTATCCATCTATTGATTTTTCTGCCTATAACTCGTCGTGTCAACATGTACTGGAATGGATTCATGATAGTAATGATGGTGGTCTTGCGAAACAGAACATAGTGACAGAACCGTTGAACAACATGAACTGCTGCCAATGCAAGTTTTTCAATATGAGAATAATTGAGTTCCGGTCCTACGAGGCCTCGGCTCAAGTAATAGATCACATATTCTGAAAACGAATCGTCTTCCTGAACCAAAACCATGCCTATGATTGACTATGTGGCAGCCAGATATAATAAGAAATCTTTGTTATAGTTAGGTGGCCGTAGCAAAGGTGCGGTTGTGAGGGCGTGTTTTAATGCGTCGAAAGAGCATTGAGTGGCTTCGTCCTAGAAAAAAGGAACGTCTTTCTTTAGTAAACGCATAAATCCCTTGGTGATTTCAGCATAGTTGGTGATGAAGCGTCGTAAGAAGTTCGCCTTGCCTTGTAGACTCTGAAGTTGTAAGATTGTGCGTTGGGGGGGCAACTGGATTATTGCCTCCACCTTAAGAGGATCCCTATTGTTGATACGATGAAATGATGTTACGCAGAAGTTGCACTTGTTTGGATTCAAGCGAATCCTGAAGTAGCGACAGTGTTCGAAGATTAGTCTAAGGTGAGTGGGATGATCCATTCGCTTGCGAGAGCGTGATGCTAAATCATCTAAATAGGCATCGACTATATGTTTGAGGTCATGAAAAGCAAAAGACATGGCCTGCTGGAATGTGGCTCCATCATTTTTAAGGCCAAAATGCATCGTACGATATGCGAATGTACCCCACGGACAAATGAATGTTGTTTTGTGTTGGTCCTCAGGTTTGATTTGGATTTGATTATATCCCGAAAAACCATCCATGAATGAAAAGGCTTCACAACCGACACATTCATCAATGATCTGGTCAATGAATGGTGTTGGAAAATTATCTTTGGGACATGCCTTGTTCAAATCATGGAAATCGGTACATACACGAATCGTGCCTTGTTTTTTATTGACCGGCACAGGGTTTGACACCCATTGAGTCAAATGAATAGGATAAATGAAACCTGCCTTTAGCAATTTCTCAACCTCAATCTTGATGGCTGCTGCTTTCTTAGGATTGACTGGACGAAGTTTTTGTCAAACAGGCTTGGCATCAAGATACGTTGTGATTTCATGTTCAACTATTTTTGGATCGATACCTGGCATTTCCTCATAAGACCAGGCAAAAACGTCGCAGAATTCTTTGAAAAGATCCGTGTAAATTTGAATCTCTTCGGGGGAACAATCCGTTCCGACGAAGACATTCTCCATGACGCCAGGGTTTCGGGAGATGTTGATGGGTATAGTTTCAGCGATTGTCGCCATATTGCCCTCAGCATAAATTTCCTGTGTAGCTAAGAGATTAATAGGACATGGCTGATCTCCCGTCATGGTAACGATGAATTCTCCTGATTCAATTTGGCTTAACTCTGAGAGGAAATATGATCTGTGATGAAGATCTTCCCAAGGTTTGTCCGAACTAGTCATTGCTTCGATTACTGCTTCGTCAGAATGTAAGACTAAGTCTAACGAATCGACGTTAGCGAGAGAACCTTGAGCCCAAATAGGCTGTAGAAGTGGATCCAACTCTTGTTCCAGAGTCAGATCAAGGTTAGCTAAGGCTTACTGGACTAAAGAGTATGCTACCTCAGTGGCCGACAAGGGCATGGACATGCCGGGGTGCCCTGTCTCATCCATCGTGGCTGATGGGGAAGGCAGAATCCAAGGATCCTTAAAGTAAGTCACGTGGAACGATGAAACTTGAAAAATCTCAACCTTATGGTGATTAGATATAAATTTGACATCGTCATGAGGAGGTGGGTAATCGAAGGTACCCATCAAGGACGGGCACAAACCAACTCCTACGTTAAGGATACCTGGTTAAGGATTATCAATCATGGGGACTGTGGATGCCCCCAAAGCTGAGTCAGGTCTGGAGAAAGACAGTTGATCGATGGTCACTATCTGGCCCTTGTGTGGAAATAACAAGACTCGAAAAATTGTAGCAACCACAGCTTACATAGCGTAAGTCCAACTCCATCCTAACAAGACGTTATAGTCAAGGGGAGCATGGACTACCTCTACTTCGACACACATAGTTTTCCCTCCTAACTGCACAGGGAAAGAAGGAACGATGCCATGTGGTCGGAAAGAATGACCGTCGAAAGCAATGAGGAGAGTAGGTGATGGAGACAAAGCGGGCTGGCCAATGGCCTTCCAACATGCTAACGACATAACGCATGTCGATGCGCCCTCGTCGACCACCGTGCAAAAGATATTCCATGTAAAAGTTTTCATGGGATGAGCCACTACTATCTGAAATGCTACGTGGTAAGGCAGACGAGGTTTTAAGTCGGTTGTATCTAACATGATGGTACCCAGATTACAAGTCTCAGTAGAGCCCAAAGCGGTTAACAAGGCTTTCCTCTGAGCAGGGCAGCTTTGGAGGACCTCCAAAGCAGACATCACACAAGGGGTTTGTGATAAATCCTCCACCACAGAGTAATTATGGGCGGCCCTTGTGTTTGGTTGTGAGAATCTTTTTTAAATGCACCATTTGGAATGCGTGTCATTGTTTCTCCCAACGTCTTCTCGATCTGTAGAGGAAGAGATGGGAGATCAGCTTCTTTACCCTTCTCAGAAGCACTTGGTTTACTATAGTCGTGCGCTCTAGTCGTTATGAAAGCATCACTCCTAACCATATATACGTTTGTGGATGAGGGATTGTTTGGAGGAGGGCAGGTTTCTTGGCTGCCCCCTTCTGTGCTTGTAGAGGCTTGAGTTAAATTTTGCCCATGTTGAAAGGGATTAGTCAACACTGCCTGTTGTTGCCGTGTGACACAATTTTGGGCCTCTGCAAGTCGAGGACAAAGATGGGTAGGGTGGTCCTCCGCGCACAAGTTGCATGGATACGTCACCTTCCGTTTTTCTGTGTTGTCCCCGCCAGCATTATCAGTGGGTTTTTATCCCCCTTACCCTTCTTTCGTTGTTTTTTCTTCCCTTCAGGCTGTTGGGTGGCCTTTGGGTTAGTCAACTGCATGGAGTGTACATCCGACGTTTGGGTAGGGGGAGCAGCCAAAGCAGTAGTTTGGCTGGCTGCTGTGTGTTGTATGGATAACTGTTGCAACTGTTTTGTCAGTTGCTCAGCGGGCTTGGTTTGTGCTGAACCAACAATACCATCGGCATGTGGTCCAGCTCTCTGTCTAGTTTTATCCAGTATCGAGCGTGGTGCATCTAGCAAGATGTTGTATAATAAACCAGATTGAGAATAGATGAGCTCAAACTGTTGATCCCTCATGATGGCATCTTCTTCGGAGAAAACTCCAGAAGTCGCGACGTCTTTGGATAACTGTGGGACCAAAGACTTAAGGAACCACTCAAGTAGGAATGCTGGTGGGACTGGTACTTTGATTAGACTCTTCTGGCATCTCCACTCTCGGATATGATCAGAGATATGGTCCGTGGTTGTCTGTTTGAAATTGGCGAGCAGCTCTGTGGCAACGTCGTATCTCACAGATAACTGGAAATGGTTAAGGAAGGCCATCGCTAGTTCGCCAAAAGACGAGTATCTTGAGCGATCAAGCTCGATGTACCATTTCGTGGCACTCCCGATAAGAGTACGTTGAAACAATCACAACTGTACGGAGTCATCTTTTAATGAGTTAGATGAACACCAAAGATGGAAGGTAGTCACATGATCACCTGGATATTCATTAGGCTTGGCCTTGAACTTTGGAATGTCCGAAGGTAACTTCGTTGGCATAGGAGGCCAATGTGGATCGTGACAAATAGAATCATTTAACAACCTTGTCAAATCTGACAAGTGTAAAGTCGCCAGGAATGGTAGTTTGGGTTGCTACTAATAACCTGGGAAAAAGGGTCCTGGAGTTTGACTGGCACCAGGTTGCTAGGAAAAGTTTGGTTGCTGGCTCAGATTCTGGTAGAAGCCATGGCCCTGACCAGCGTAAGGATTTTGCATCTGTGGAGACATCATCGGCTGATTTCCCATAAAGGACATAGAGTGTTGGGCATGCATCGTGTTTGAAGGACTTTGGGAAGGATTACCCCATGCTGGTCCTGATGGGAGAGGCATAGTAATATGTCCAGGGTTCCATTGACTGTGAAAATAATTACCCTAGAACGACATTCCAGAGGAGGGAACGGATCCTTGTCCTGAGTTCCAAGGTCCTGCTATATGTTCCCCCTGCGCAGGAATAGTGCCCTGTGCATGAGTAGATTGTCCAAAAATGGGATTGCCCCCAGATGGGAAAGCAGTTGATGAGAAAGTGTTGTTACCAAACGTCCCATTCCAAGAAAACGGTGTTGAACCTACCGACATACTGTGCGCAGGTGTTCCTTGACTCCCTACTCCAAATAAACTAGTGTGTGTAGGTTGCCCGGCGGACTGCTGATGCGGACCACCAAGCAAAGGGGACGAAGTAGGGATATGACCTCCTGCATAAGGAAAAGCGTTAAAAGGGATAGGGGTGCCCCCAAGTTGACCTTGCAGAGGAGTGTTAGAGCTCCCTTCCCCCAGACCCAAAGTCTGTAAAGTGGAGTAGGTTAGTGTAGGACTTGTACCTGAACTAGGCATACCATATGAGAACGGAGGGCCTGTCGCACTAGGTGTGAAGGGGGTTGTGGCCGCCGCCATAGACGGGTTCAGTCCACTATGGGACATAGTTGTGACCGAGACCATGGTGGCTCAGACCGACGACGGTAAGTTAGGAGATGACTCTTCTGTGGTAGCAACTGTGGTGGGAATTGAAGAATTCCCAGAAGAAATAACAACGTTTGTTTCCATAGCTGTGTGAGGCACTGTCTGGCATTCGTGAAATTGGATTGGTACAACAAATGGTGCCAAGATATCAGTGGTTGGGGTTTCAACCGAGCCAAGATTGGTGGTTGATTCCCCTGGGAGTTGTTCAGGCACAAAGGTTTGTAACCCGGTCGCTTCAAAAGACCCTTGTTGGTCTAGCTTCCACCTTAATGGTGGCGGGGGTGGCTCCAGTGTAACCGGCGGCAGGCCAAGAAGCCTTCGTGACCGGTGGAGCTTGGGATTCTCCACTATGTGAGAAGATCCAAGACACGCTAAGGTATTCTAAACATTCAAAAGTAACACACACTAAAAAGAATCCCCTAAGAGATAAGTCAAGCAATCACTAAACTATTTGGAAGAACAGTTACAACAACCAACACTAGAGCAACTTACCAGTGCAAGTGCAACTTGAACATGGAAGCACCCTCTGGGTATACTCTGCAAAGCGTGGCCTAATGTCTATTCTAGGTACTGCGGTATACCCCCTCAGTCACCTGTGTATGTCCCTAAAAAGATTGGCAACTAGGTTGCCAACACGCGAACAGTCACTAGGCGGGTACAATCGAAAGTCGGGTAGACCACAATGAGCAGGGTATCAAGCCCGAAACTTGTCAAGGGTATCGAGAGCAAATGGTTCGGAAGACAACTGATGACCTTGAACGGATTCGAGACCCACGAAGCCCCGTGGCAAATGCAACCGAAAAAATCCCAAAACAAGCCCTCTATATGTGTTCTCCACTACGATTGGTCCGGCTTTGGAGGGGTTATCTCCGCTACCTTTCCGCACGCGACCTCATGTTTATCCCCTGTGTTAGAGGGAAGTCCTGGATAACTTCCATGAAACTGGACTTAGAAACTCCTTATCTCAGACTGTAATGTTTGGTTTTGAATGGCCTTTGAGAGTTTCCTCTCCAACCTAATCCAAGGCCCTAGTCCTGAACTAGTTTGTGAACCCTACAAACAAAAAGTCTAGTAGATTTTAAATTAGCATTGCTTTTATGGATTTTTCTTACGTCAAGGGGTATGAGGGTGAAACTGATGATGTGTAAAGACGAAAGCAAAAGTGAATGAAAAAACTGGAAACAAAAGACTTTTACTAAATGCAAAATTTCAACAACTTTTCACAAAGAAAGATTTTTTTTTTTTTTTTCTAAGATTTTATACAGCAAACTTAAAGGAATTTCGTTCGACTATGAGCTACTTATGATCTAAGTGAACTACAAAAACTTATGAAACAAAATACTTTTCCTTAGCTAATGATGCAGAAACACACCTTTCAACCAAAGAAGCAAACAAAAAGAGATTTTTTTATTTATTTAAGTGCTAGTAAAGCAACAAAGGGAAAATACCGACAAACAAAAAACCAAGAAAAACAAATTTTGGCTTAAAGCGCAGATTGCAAAGAATCAGAGTAAAGAATCACATAATGGCAATAAAAAAAAACAAAGACTCTCACGCTTGTCTAAAAACCATAAATTTTTATTTTTATTTTCTGTCAACTATTAACTGAGAAAAAACAGGCTAAGGGTAAGATGACCTAACCTACTGACTATTCAAACCTAGACTCAAACACCTGAGAGGAATACTTCTTATCAAAGGAGGGGATGACTGCCCCACCCTGAACAAAAAGTAGCCTGTCCAAGCACGCGACTATCACTAAAACATCACGTGTGTAAACGCGTGCTGAGCAGAGATAGAAAGCATGTACACGTGGGTTGAACTTGTACAGGTTGCATGTATATCTAAATTCTAAGGAAAAAATGAAAACAGGCAGTCCAGACTAGAAAGAGGCCTCTGATATTGATAACCAGGGTCTCTTGAAGCCTTGGATGATCTTTCTAACAAAAAAGATAAATAATGCAAGGAATAATAAAGCGAAAAAAACAATCTAAGATAGGACTGTGAACCAACAAGACTCAGATAGGATTCCAGAAAACCCCCTGAGAATGTATAATTCTGACAGGGAAGAGGGGAACTGCCTCTAAGGTTCTCTGAACTCCTACATACTATTGCTATCTCTACAGCTAGCGTTCACACGCGGGCTGTCAAAAGATAGGGTGCGGGTACATGTGTGCAGGCCTTCTGTAGGCCTCGTGTACCTCTGTGTGTTTCGAAAACTACAGCCAAGCAAAAGTCAGGGAAAGCTGGTATGGAAAACCAGACTCCTGCTAGCTCAGACCTTACAGAAACAGACAGGCAAAGAAAAACAGAAAACCTAATCTTTAAACTACCCAAAAACTCAAATAAATCAAGGAACCCTAAAGAGTATTATCCCCAGTGGAGTCACCAATTCTGTTGTTGGGAAAAACACCCTATGGACTAGCAAACTAGGGTCAGACTTGCATGCAAATTTTGACCGAATAGAAACTACTTTTTTACCTACAACCCAAGATTTAAACCCCTTTTTCACAGTAAATGCATGGAAAATGACCACCAACCTTATTACCGACATTTGATGTAGATCCTCCGTTTCTCTTCGATTACTTGCTTGCGCTGCTCCTTCCACAGATGACCTGCACTCAAGACAAACAACAACTATGCATGCATGCTACTTCTATACTCAAGGGTTAGAAATCAAGCATAAATTACCCAAACCATAGACAATTCATGCATTGGGACAAGAAAAGTATTCTTTTTATCACTGAAAGTGAATCAACTTACAAAAAAGCTGAGACCGGCCACCGCTCCTTGAACTTGATCCTGGGCTCCTCTTCTTTTGTCCTTCAACTGCTTTGCGTTAAATCTCCTTTGGCATGAGAAAAGGCTAAAGGGTTGGGACAATGGATTACGTAAATGGGCAGAGTTTCTTTGCTATATTTTTTTCCCTCCAAATGGTACCCCTACCCCTTCTTTTATAGGCTAGAAGGAGCTAGGGTTTTGGACGAACCCTCGGCAATGCATGGCCGGGAGTTTCAGTTAACTGACCCATAGCCTTTTGTTCTGTCGGCAACTTTCCTTTTTTCATGCTTTGTTAGGTACACGTGGGCTGCTGTGAGTCAAACAACGTGCAGTAATGGGTTAGGGCGCGTGGGCCTTGACACAAGAGGATTTTCAAAGAGTTGTTCAACAGAGTTTTGGCAAAGAAGGGATATGGATTGGCCTGATGACAGGTAAGCATGTGTGGTGCAATTTAGGGTTATAACAGTGCCGGTCAATAAAAAACAAGGCACAGTTCATGTATGTACCAACTTCCATTATTTGAACAAGGCCTGTCCCAAAGATAATTTTCCCAGACCTTTCATCGACCAGATCATTGATGAATGTGTTGGTTGCGAGGCCTTTTCTTTCATGGACGTTTTTTTGGGATATAATCAAACACAAATCAAACTCGAAGACCAACACAAAACAACATTCATTTGTCCTTGGGGTACATTCACGTATCGTAAGATGCCTTTTGGTCTTAAAAATGCTGGAGCAACCTTTCAGCGGGCCATGTCTTTTGCTTTCCATGACCTCAAGAATATAGTCGAGGCTTATTTAGATGATTTAACATCTTGATCTCACAAGAGAACATATCATCCCACACACCTCTAGCTTATCTTTGAATGTTGTCACTACTTTTGGATTCGCTTGAATCCAAACAAGTGCAGCTTCTGCGTAACGTCAGGACGTTTGTTAGGTTTCATAGTGTCAACAACGGGGATCATGGTCGATCCTCTCAAGGTTGAGGCAATAATTCAGTTGCCCCCCCCATGCACAATCCTTCAACTTCAGAGTCTACAGGGCAAGGCAAATTTTCTAAGATGCTTTATCGCTAACTACGTCGAGATCACCAAGAGCTTTATGCACTTACTTAAAAAAGACGTTCCTTTTTATTGGGACGATGCCGCTCAATGCTCTTTCATCGCATTAAAACATGCACTCACAACTGCCCCTCTGCTCTGACCACCTGACTATAACAAGGATTTCTTGTTATATCTGGCTGCAACAGAGTCAACCATTGGCATGGTCTTAGTTCAGGAAGATGACTTGTTCTCAGAATATGTCATCTATTACCTGAGCCGAGGCCTTGTAGGACCAGAACTCAATTACTCTCATATTGAAAAACTTGCGTTGGCAACAATCCATGCTGTTCAACGGTTTCGTCATTATGTCCTGTTTCGCAAGACTACCGTCATTGCTATTGTAAATCCATTTTAGTACATGTTGACATGACGAGTAATAGGTGGCAATATTAGTATATGGATAGTCATCCTCCAGGAGTTTGACTTAGATTTCATTTCAGCAAAATCCAAAAAGTCACTGGTCTTCGTAGAACTTATTTCGAAACTTCTGGTTGAGTTAGGTGATCTTGTGCCCGAAGAGTCGCCTATCATAGGAGATATGTTTTTTATCACCTCTTTGGATCCCTGGTATGGAGATATACTTATCTATATCCAGACTTTGAAGTGCCCCACCATTGCTTCTCGTGATGAGCGTCGACGCATATGCCATCAGGCTAAAAATTATCTTATACTCGATGATACATTGTATCAGAGAGGTGTAGATTGCATCCTATGCCGATGTCTCACTCACGACGAAGTAGTTATCATGCTTAACGATTGCCATACCAAATCTCGTGGCGATCATTTGTCTGGGCTGGGAACAACCCAAAAGATTCTACGAGCAGGTTACTTTTGGCCGACACTTATAAAAGATTGTATCAAATCGGTCAAGAAGTGCCACCCATGCCAAATCTTCTCTTGGAAGATGAGGACACATCCCGCTCCCATGTTTCCTGTCATCACAGTTGGTCCCTTCACTAAGTGGGGGATTGATTACACTACATGCAACCCTCCTTCAGCAAGGGAGCACCGCTATATCATCGTAGCTGTCAACTACTTTACAAAGTGGGTTGAAGTTATGCCAACGTTTAAAGATGATGGAGAGACTGCAGCTCTCTTTTTATTCAACCAGATAATAGCAAGGTTCGGCGTCCCAAGGGAGATTGTCACCGACCATGGCAGTCACTTTCAAAACCAGATGATGACTGAGTTAACGTCAAAGCTTGGGTTATGGCAGGAACATTCGTCACCCTACTACCCCCAAGGAAATGGTCAGGTGGAAGCTGTGAACAAAACTCTTAAGACCATTCTACAACAAACGATCAACTCAGCCAAGTCAAATTGGCATTTGATGTTATACTCGACATTATGGGCTTACCGAACATCTGTTAAGACTGCAACCAGTTTCTCACCTTTCCAACTCGTTTACGCGCTGGAGGCAGTCTTGCCTATCGAATGTCAGATCCCGTCTCTAAAGTTGGCAGTACAGTTATTGTCAGACACTTCTCCACTTGAAGAATGGTTAGTATACCTTGAGTAGCTCAATGAGCAGCGTCGTGATGTGGCTCTGGCCAACGAGGCTCACAAACATAAGGTCAAGTGTCAGTATGATAGGTCCGTTCGTTCTCGAATTTTCTCTGAAGGCGACCTTGTCCTGGTCTATGACCAAGATAAGGACCCTCTAGGGAAAGGAAAATTCAAACCCATGTGGTTTGGACCTTTCAACATAAAAGAGGTTTTAAAAAAGGGTGCTTATCGTCTAGTTGACTTTGAAGGGAATGCTTTGGTGGAGCCTAGAAATGGGCTCTACCTCAAGAAGTATTACTCATAAGCAGGTCACTGTGGGTAACTTTTTGTAACATATGTATAGTCTTTGTACTATTACTTTTTAGTTTCTTTTAGTGTTATGGACATGTCGTTGATGTTATCTTTATTCATTGTGGCAGATGTCATGTGATTCCAAGGTGTTCGTTGGGTATGCAGACGGTGCTAGTCGGCACACTCGGAGGCTTGCCTCTACAACTTGGGTAATCTTTACACCTCAAGGCCAGTTATTATCTTCCGGAGGTATATGCTTAGGTGACAACACAAATAATGTCACCAAGTATAGTGCAGTTATTGAGTTGCTTCGTGACGCTTTGTCATTGGGTATCTCTCATCTACGGGTCTATCTCGATGTTCAACTGGTTGTGTCTCAGTTAAACAGAGTATACCAGGTTCATGATCCAACTTTACACCGATGATTCCTTAGGGTATGTCTCTTAGAACAAAACTTTGATTATATTACATATTTTCATGTTCCTAGGAGATTAAACCAAGTTACAGATACTCTAGCTAATCAAATTTTAGATTGGCATCTTGCACACATATGAAAGAACATTCACATAAACATGTAAATACATTTTTTGCACATGATCCATAAGACAAAAAAGACAAAAAAAAAAACCATATATAATATCACAGAGTAACCAACGTACACAGATGGATGCAAGCGCCTCAAAAATAGGACCAATAACGAGTCACAGGGCTTATGCCCTCAAAAAATATATACAAGTAGTGCTCGTGGCACGTAAAAATGTCTAGCTAAATTCAGGGCCTGTGGGCCCTGTTATACTGATCCACAGCGTTGACTAAACGCCGAAACAACCGGACCCACGTCTGTGGTGCCCCCACTACATGAGACTGCATAGATGGTGGTAGGTCCTCAATCTCTACCATCGGGACCGTGCGAGTGAGTGCAGTAAAGTTCCTCTCGATTCGTCTCAATACCCTCTCAACCTCCCCGGCTGGAAGATCTCCTGCTACTGCTGGTCCCCCTGCGGCGGCAGGTGCGGCCCCTAGCCAAGGACGACGCTTGTTCCTCGCATAGTCAGCGGGTCACACTGGTCCCACATCTGCACACAATGAACACATATCTGTCAAATACTCTGGTATAACAAAAAAAATGATAGATATAACAAAACAACATAAAAATTACATATTTTTAACACAAAAAAAAACTACAAAGGTGGAGACTTACCCATCTCCCCTCGCTCCTCACCAGGAGGTACTGGTATCTCAGGGTCTCTCGAGAAATTAATCTCGGCATAGGGGTAATCCTCTATAACCGGGATTTGTCGCGACAACCACGCGAAGAAGTCATCATCGAAGGACTCATTGGTCCTTCCACCACCCAGTCGTGGCAGTAATACTGCCCATCTACACACAGTAGGAAGAGAGGCCTTATGTCTTCGTACCACTACTCGAGGACTAAAACTTAGAACTCTGTAAAAAAAGAACGAACACAGAATGGTCTCGAACCTGAAGTTCTTTTGTGTCCGCAAATGACAATCTGTCAACTGCCTCTTCATACACTCAAGCAATGTGGTACTCCAATAAAAAATTTGTGCATTTAAGCACTGGACTGCACAGTTCATGTGTGCACAGGATACCTGATGTAGAGCCACAGAACCAGTGATTCACCCAATAAGGAATATTATCGCTTGTAGTGATAAGTTAGTGATCTTTCTTATGGACACCTGCGAGCTCGAGCGGTTTGTATCATTCACACAGTATAGACCTATCAATTCTGCTATGTTATGCGGCCTCGAAGGAAAAGTCCAAAAGTTGACTAGTTCCCCTCTCCGAGAGAGGCCAGTCAAAAAATAAATGTCCTCGGTCTTGAGCACCAGTGAATGCCCCTCTAACATGAATGCCTCTGCATCCGGTTCCCAGTAGTCAACCAAGGCATTCAGTATCCTAGGTTGTGCCCGCATAAAAGGACATAGGAAAAACTTGAGTAACCCACATTGCATCAAAGTCGCCACAGCATTGGGGTCTTCCCTAACCAACTCACTAACCTCTTTGTTATCACTGAAATTTCATCCGCACATGGCGACAAGAACTCCGCATCGTAAAAAACAGGAATGAAGCTATTCATGGCACTGAATCACATTCACAGCATTGCAAAAGGGTCAAAAACTATACAAAGTAACCAAAAATTGAAGGGCGCTTTACAGAATCTGGGTTCGCACGCATATGCGCGGAACAACAACGTACAATGCGCGCACACGCGCACGATGCGCGTCTGTTGGGCGAAAAACCCACGCACGTGCTAAACGGCGCATTTATTGAAATTGGTCGACCTCCCAACCACTAACGGATCAGCTCCCAAGCCGATTTGACATCAAATCTGAGCTGAATCCGCATGGTAGGCTGGTCAAAGACCTAATTGAGCCCTAAAGAGCCCCTTTTCACACTCCAAAGAGGTTACATAATCACCCAATGCCATGCTATAAAAACCCATGAAGAACCATCATTTTCTCAAGGAATTTCAAGTATTGTTATGCTGCTAAGATTGTTAAGGACTCATTCTTTGACAATAACACATAGGTAGCATTTCATAGAGCTATCCACCTCTCTCTTGAGTGGATAAGCTAGGAGTTCTTTCACCATCATTTTCATCTTTTCATTGTAAGGAGAGCAAGTTTGTGAGGGCCTCAAGAGCCTTCCTTTGGAGGAAGAAGGAACCACAGTTCCCTTTCTTCATTATGCTTTGGATTTCATCAATAGACAAACTCAAAACATTGGTGATATTGGTCTTGTTGTCTTTGTTATTTATGCTCATAGTTTTAGTTTGTTTTAATTTATTTCTTGTTTATAGTTTTGTTGTTTCTCTTTCTAACTCTTTACTCCACAACTGTCATTCCTAGCAGAGCCCAACTGGGCATGTAAGCATCCTTTATTTGCTCACCAAGTGACGAATTGGGTGCAAACAGATTGATGACTCTATCAGACTGCGTCTTTTTCAACGCACACTTACTGGCCTATCAGCCAAATGGTATGTCAAAGAAAAATTAGGGTCCCACACAACCTTTGAGTCATTGGCCAAAGCGTTCTTAACTTTCTTCCAATTACCCATCTACCACGACAATGGTCTAGAACTACTGTCTAATTTCAAACAGACCTCAGCCACCCACATCGCTGACCACATTCATGAGTGGCGTAGGCGACGTAGTTTGTGTAAAGCAGAAACCACCAAGCAGCAATGCCTCGACTGGTTTCTTAGATCACTTGTCGCTCTCCTTGGAAAGGATGTCGCTTCTACCTTCCCTCAATCCGAAGAGGAAGCCATCAGTAAAGCCCAACAATATGACCTCATTTATGCGCAGTCAGGGTACTTATACACGGTACTTCCTGATTTTTTGAAACCTGTGCCATTTGGTCAAGACAAACCTGGGATGTCTCACTCAGCAGACGGACTAATAGGTGCCACCACACACCATAGTACACAACCCCACCCCCCACCAATGTATGGAACGCCTCAATACCCACCAACATATGGGGGCACGTCTTATTACCCCCCAACCCCTTATCAACAACCGTATCCTGTTGCTATACCTCCACCCACCAGTGGACCACCACCGGCACCCCCCATACATCCACCTCCTCCAACCAACAATAGTACTCCCTCCACATCAGATTATAGTACTAGTGAAAGCATTGCGCCTTCCTATGTACCTTATGGAGCGTTACCACCACAGAATCCCTACTTTTCCTTTCCTGGTCCTCCCCAACCCATGGCTCCCCCACATCCTCATACGGGGGTAAATTTTGTTCAACCCTCTGCTGCTCAACAATACCAAAATTTTGAACAGTTGAACACAACCAATCCAACTCATCCATCAAACAATACCAAGAGGAAAGGAAGGAACAAGAATAACAACAACAATCCTGGTCAAGGCGGGAATCAACCCCCACAGCATCAACCCACTGGGGGCAACCAGAACCAAGGGAACCAAAACCCCTAAGGGGACAATAACAACAAACGCCCAGGGCGAAATAATGTTAAAACCATCCACCCTTGTGCTCTTTGTGGCGTGTACGATCATTACACTCACCATTGCCCCCAGATCGCTGATTTCAAAAGGTTGAAAGACTCTGGAAGCCTCCCCCCTCCTCCTGCGCAACTTGCCCCGCAGTAGGCACAACAACAATATGCGCAACAACCCCCTCCCGCCGTGCTGCAAAATCCTATCCCACATCAAGGTGTGATAAACACCCAACAGGACACGCAGCATCCCCCACCTCAGGTGGGCCAATACCACAATCCCAACAATCCAACAGAGCGAACAATTCTCCTCACCAGTGAGGAAGAAATCCTTCTGCAAACACGCAATCGTCAGTATCCTACAACAACTGAGTCTACTCCTACATCTCCAGAAACAAACCCTACACCGACGGGACCTCCGTTGGTGATCCCTCGCCCTTCCGCCGAACCACCATTACGCATCCCTCGCATCCCCTTGCACAGGAATGTTCACAATCCACAGGCTAGGGCAGCACATAACTACAGCTTGGTAGATGACTTAGCACAATCCCCGGCTGCCATGTCAGTTTTAGAAGTACTCCAGACTTGTCCTACTCAGCGGAAATCACTACTTTCCGCCCTGGGCGCAGTCGACCCGGCCGATACTCGACTCATCACCTTTGACCTTGATAGCTGCGAACCGCATCTTCCCGCCGCAGTTGCTATACAAATACTAGTAAAAATACGGAACATCACCGTCCATCGGTGTATCATCGATGAAGAGGCATCTACATGCATCATGTCCAAAACAATATGGCAGAAACTTGGTTCTCCGGAACTCATACCTTCCGCCATCACCTTACGAGCTTATGACAGACGACCATCATCTCCTGAAGGGCTCTTCTAAAATGTCCCCGTGGAACTCGGAGGCAAAACTATTCTCATTGACATCGAAGTTATCGACGCCCAGCTTGATTACAATATCTTGCTTGGACGTAGCTACATGTATGCTATGAAGGCAGTGGCATCTTCCGTCTTTCGGACAATCATGTTCCCCCACAATGGGAAGATTGTAACCATTGACCAAGTCTCACATTACGAGCCAAACCCATTTGCCAGTCTCGATAACATTCTTCCTCTCATTCACACCAACAAAGACGTATATCCGCTCATCGAGATGGGTCCTGGGATTTTCAAAGATCCATCCTTGTTAGGGACATACCATGGAGCACCACCACTCCTTACCCCTAGTCAAGTATGCGTCATCTCCTCTAACGAAACTCACCAGGAGGATGCTCGTCCTCCTCAGGAGGCTTCAGTCATTCCTGACGTCTCAATAGTCGCAGCACCACTCCCACAGGAGCCTCCTGCGCACTCGTCGATCCCTCCAGTCCACGAATCCACATCCCCTCAAGGGCCTAGTCCCATTTGGGAAACAGTTCCCCGACCCCTCACTCAAATTCCCTTCTTTTACCCTCCATCCGGTATAGAAGCTTTCCAGGTAGCCGCAATGCTCACACTACCCAATATGGTGTTAGCAATCCCAGTGTGGTACTTACATCCACCTGAGATGGTCCCTCGCCCATAGGAAGGACTCCCCATGACGATCCCTGTCCTCACTCCCACTACCCCCACTACCCCCATACTCCCTACCCCCCCTGCTACTGTTGGGGGCAGAAGAAAGCAGAAGGAGCCCACAGCTCCACTTCCTCCACGCATCCCACCGCCTTGCGCATTGTGTGACAAAGAGGGCCACCAAACCAACAACTACCCATCACTACCGGAATTACGGAATTTGATTTCCCCCAATCCAACCTCCACACCACCCATTACTACTGTTACCACTCAACCTTCTAGTAGTGAAGGGTTGAGGACCAAATTCGCGTGTGCTATCTGTGTCGAGTATGGCCACTACACCCATCATTGCCCGGCACTACCACATTTCCGGCAGGCATTAGCGATTATACATCGTGACTTTCAGAACAACCCACACCCTGCTACGTCCTCCACACCATCATTCATCGACATTTGCTATGTCACTACTTCAGTCAATGAACGCATGAGATGCCCTTGCTCTCGTTGCGATTCATTAGAACACTTTACATACCAGTGTCCTATGATCCTAGAATATCAGCAACGCCAATTGGCTCTGCGCCACCCACCCACAGAGGCGGTCATTGACCTTACCACGCCGCCAACGGATCACCATATCATCTCTCCTGAACCCGAGGCACTCCCAACGCCTCCTTGGTTCTTAGATGACATATCTGAGGATTTACCCCGTAACCCACCCAACTCTCCTGCTCATTCCCCTGTGGAGACTCTCCATCCCACCACTACGGGTACCCCTCGGTACCTCACCATTCCGGGAGCCCAAAGTGTCCGTTTTTCGAACAGTCTTCAGCCGCAGGATCAGCATCCCGCCACCTACGTCACAGCTGTCCCTGGGCCACTTTTCATTCTGAGCCCCCGGGGCGCCCTTTTTTCATATCATGGTCAGGTACGCACGCACATTGTCACATTTATCTAATACATACTCATATATTTGATTCTCTTCAGATATTGTTCACTTTGGGTATTGTTCTATGTGCAGGTACTTGATCATCATCTCTTCACATCATTTCCTTCAGGTATATACTCAACACTGGCATGTAGTCTCTCCCGTCGTATTTCATTTACATTTCCAGTCACACCCTCTGATATTGGCCTTTAGGATACCCATTCCTGGCTCTACAGTACTCACACCTCCATTTGCATCTACGGTACTGGTACCCGGTAGCTTTCTTACCCACATGAGTTGTCTCATTCATAGCACCTCTTTGCACTTTTGACACTCATGCTGTTCTTCATTACCCTTTAGGGATGGGAGTCCCAGTAGTCTTTCATCATGTTGCGAATCAACCACATACTTCTTCTCCTCATTTTGCTAGCTTCCCATATGGACTCCCAGATCATCGCTTTATGGTTATGTTCTTTTTTACCTGCACCTCCGCAGGATCATGAACCCACCATTTCATCCACCATCAGTTTGCCCATCTGCGAACCTCTCTTCATTTCACCTACCTCATACAGAACCTCACCAATGGGGCCCCCACCCTTCATCAGTTTTCCAAGACATTTCTGCCCTCCCTGGGGCACTCATTTCACACTGGGGCACCAGTTTCTGTATTTGTACATTTTTCCCAAGTTATTCATTATTTATTGTACAAACGCCTTTATTTCCAGTTCTTTGCTTTTGTCGTCACTGTTGGCGACCTACTTTCCTTTTGGCCACACGCAACCCATGTCACCCTTGGTTGGAGCATTACTTCTCATTTACCCTCGCCGGCATCGTCTATATCTTCAAAGTACTACCCAGGTCACTTACCTTTACCCTCTGAATTTGTTCACCTTGTCCCGCCTCTGGCACAACTTATCACTGATCTTGTCGTCCCCCTGACACTCGATCTTGTCACACGGTTGTGGCCATTCATTATATCATATACCCTCCAACCAAGGGCAGTTTTGAGTCTTTCCACTCCTTGACTTCATCCATGTACCTGTGCCACTTCTTCACCACAGTAGATTCCACGAAGTCCTTCGCTTCTGGGAGTCGCGTCCCCCTTTTGTCGACATCAGCACAATTTTCCAGAAGGGTGACAGTATCTTGATTCTCATTTGCCATTTAATGAGAGATCTCGTATGGCACAGGGGGAATCACCATTGCTCCCTGATGTCGTTGGCCCCCATAACATTCGACGCCAACACTTTCTCATGTTGTGGTGGGTCTTACTTTGCGACTATTGCAGTTATTATTATTAGTTGCCGAAGACCTCTGAACTTGGCAGGGCCATCACTGCTCGCATCATCGTCGCTGCTTGTTCTTGCGATCATTGCCTATTGTTCAGAGTATGTTCCTTTGCAGAATTGTCTTCTGCCTTTATCATTACCACCCCCGAGGGTGCTGCAGTTGTCTACACCAACATTTCCGTCATCTTTTTTCAGAGTTACATAATACGAGCATGGGGCATGCCCACCTCGTTTGTACACAGTTTTATATTGTTACGCACCTTGTGGAAGGTAGGGTTCTATAGGTTCCTTTCTTCTCCAAAGGATTGCTCTACACGGTCCCACTCTTGCTCTCCCTTACAACACCATTCTCAGTAAAAGAAACATTGATGGATTTCGGCTATACGTATGCTCCTAACCTCATCCATCAGGGGGCATCTGTTATCACTGAAATTTCGTCCGCACATGGCGACAAGAACTCCGCATCGTCAAAAATAGGAATGAAGCTATTCATGGCACTGAATCACATTCACAGCATTGCAAAAGGGTCAAAAACTATACAAAGTAACCAAAAATTGAAGGGCGCTTTACAAAATCTGGGTTCACGCACATATGCGCGGAACAACAACGTACAATGCACGCATACGCGCACGATGCGTGTCTGTTGGGCGAAAAACCCGCGCACCTGCTAAACGGCGCATTTATTGAAATTGGTCGGCCTCCCAACCACTAATGGATCAGCTCCCAAGCCGATTTGACATCAAATCTGAGCTAAATCCGCATGGTAGGCTGGTCAAAGACCTAATTGAGCCCTAAAGAGCCCCTTTTCACACTCCAAAGAGGTTACATAATCACCCAATGCCATGCTATAAAAACCCATGAAGAAACATCATTTTCTCAAGGAATTTCAAGTATTGTTATGCTGCTAATATTGTTAAGGACTCATTCTTTGACAATAACACATAGGTAGCATTTCATAGAGCTATCCACCTCTCTCTTGAGTGGATAAGCTAGGAGTTCTTTCACCATCATTTTCATCTTTTCATTGTAAGGAGAACAAGTTTGTGAGGGCCTGAAGAGCCTTCCTTTGGAGGAAGAAGGAACCACTGTTCCCTTTCTTCATTGTGCTTTAGATTTCATCAATAGACCAGCTCAAAACATTGGTGATATTGGTCTTGTTGTCTTTGTTATTTATGCTCATAGTTTTAGTTTGTTTTAATTGATTTCTTGTTTATAGTTTTGTTGTTTCTCTTTCTAACTCTTTACTCCACAACTGTCATGCCTAGCAGAGCCCAACTGGGCATGTAAGCATACTTTATTTGCTCACCAAGTGACGAATTGGGTGCAAACACTCTTCATGCTCTCTTTCTCTCTAGTGGACATACATCTTGCAAAACACCAAGGTTCAAGAGGGTTAACCCTTGCTTTTTAAGCCTTTTTCATTCAATAAGGGGGTCCATGCGGGCTGTAATAGTGACAGTCACGTGTACACATGGCCTGTCCCGAGACAACCCGCGTGGACCTAGGGCCGACCTTTTAAAGGTCGATGCCCCCCTAAAAAATGAAACCCAATGCAAAAAAGAAGACTTAAAATGCAAGATAAGAGAGTTTGTACTTACTTGGTCCAGACATAAGTTCGTTTCGTCCACTGTATCTCCCGGAATCACCGCTTTTGACAAAGGGGGTCTTTTGGCTCCAGAGTCAATTTCCAAATCAACAATGGTGATAATGAGTTGCCAGCTTCGATTTATAGACTTTTTGGTCTCTTTTTGTCACTTTTTTGGCCTCCCTTATCATTTTCTTTAAACCAAAAACCATTTAGAGTGATTCAAGAGTTGCATGGGAGGGATATGATTGGGTATTGGGACAGTTTTTGTTTTTAGTTTTGGGTAATTTTCGACGGTCCGTGAATTTTTTTTCGAGGATCAACTTGAACATATAGGTTAGGTTTCTACCCTGACTTTTGTATCTCATTGTCTTTTGTCTTTGCCATAGGATCGATCCCATCCGGTTGTGACACAAAACCATCATAGTTGCTTTAGAAGTGTCGCGACTTGGTGGTAGAGCTTACTGGAACATGGATTCCCTAGGTAGATCCTGGTTGCATTATGGTATCCATGATGTCTCTAAACACTGTAGGCTCGGGAGTCCTTGTAGTTTTTCCTGATTAGGAGTTTGAGCCTCATTTGCATGATTCCTTTTCGCTCTTGACCTCACCCTCAGGACTCCCAAAAGATATAACGAGTCTTCTTTTAAGCCCTTTTCAGACCCTCTAAACATGAAAAGATTGTCGAGCGATCTTGTGGCCTTTCACGCTCGTTAAACTGAAATTTGAAGTCACATATGTCCGGTGGTAGTTTACCCCTTTTCGGTCCGGACGGTCAACTGTACGAACAAAGGTATACTCTATGGAACTTCAGTTCTTTAGAAGAGTACTCTCAGGTATAATTTTACCCCTTTTTTTTGCTTGAGGGACTAAACTTACGAAAAAGGAACCCCCACGGAGTCCATAGTTAAGCTCTTTTCAGACTCCCTAAAATTGAAAAGATCGTCGAGTGACCTTATTCTCTCACACTCATTAAACTGGTCCAGAAGAAAATTCCTGATGGAGTCCATAGTTAAGATTTTTTCAGACTCCTTAAAAATGAAAAAATAGCTGAGTAATCTTGTCCTTATCTCACTCATTAAAATGGTTTTGAATAGACATCTTGTCAGTGCCAGTTTACCCCTTTTTCAAACCGACTAGACTATATTTGAAAAAGGTACCCCAATGGAGTCTCCTTTTATGATTTTTTAGACTCTCTAAATATGAAAAACCACCGAGCTTACCTTCTCTGGGCTCGTTAAACTTACATCGAAGGACGTTACCATTGTGTGTTTTGTTAACCGCATTTGCATACCTTATACGCCAGCCTTTTAGTAGTTTGTTTATGCGTCTTAACACCCTTGGTCCCCGGAGGATTTTTCCCGAGTCTTGTCCTTGCGCCTTGAACTTGTATGTTTGTAACACTCGTTCCTCCATTGTAACGTAACATTCCTATATTCTTTTTTCCAAAATTATTGAAAAAGACAAAAAAAAATCAAATATATCCCAAAAAGAGGAAGCGAAAAGTATTTTCTTTATTGGCAGCATAATGAGTCGCCCTTGGATAAAGCACATCTGTTCGTTTGTTCGCCAAACTATGGGATGTAATACAACCTTAGGAAGATGTTCTCGCTACATAGAGTTGTGTCCTCCTCCGTTTGGTTATTCTTCCAAACATATGGAGAGTTTGCATTACCTCCTGCTTTGTAAACTTATGATTAATGCCATGCTGCCTAAGTCTCATCATTTGTCATGCTGTTGTCCAAGGGAAGTGTCTACCAAGCCTGATTCAGCTCCTTTGCAATTTGTCTCTTGCCCTCATACCCAACCATCCTGAATGTCCAATCAAGTCCTTGTTAGAAATCAATGAAGCCTTCAATCTGATCATCAAGATCATCTAGTCCATGACCGAGGAGTCGTCGAAGACCTCTGGGTAGTGAAGTCGTATACTCATATTACACTCCTACCTTGAGTTTTGAAGATTTTGAAGTGGTTGCTCGAGCTCTGAAGACCTCATCTCCATCCATCAGGCCGTATCAGCTTCTAGAAGATGGATACTCTATATGTATATCTTTTTTGATTTCAAGATGTAGCTCTACTGTGTATTGTTCACGGCTAAACTTTATATAGTTATTTGACATGGATCTACAATGTATTTGATTGGTAGGCATGATTCTATTTTATCCCGAACATGGGTATGCCCGCCTCGATGAGACATTTGTTATTTTGTAGATGGCGCCTCCCGGTTCCTGGTCCCTGGGCTCACTTGTTCGACACATCAGTAAATATTGGTAATGTATTTGGGCCATCAGATGCTCTGCTAACCTCACACATTAGGGGGCATCTATTATAACCCTAATTTGCACCATACATGCTTACCTGGCATCAAGCCATCTCAGATCCCTTCTTTGCTAAAACACTGCTGAACAACTCTTTAAAAAACCTCTTTTATAAGGGCCCACTCGCCCTACTCCATTACTGCACGCGTGTACACGCTAGCTGACCTAAAACAACTCGGGTGGACCGACAAAAGCACGAAAAAAGGAAAGTTGCCGACGAAACACACATCTTTGGGTGAGTTAATTGAAACTCCCAACCATGCATGGCCGAGGGTTCATCCAAATACCTAGCTTCTTCTAGCCTATAAAAGAAGGGTTAGGGGTCCCATTTGGAAGAGGAGAATAAGAGTAAAGAAACTCTGCCCAATTGCACATTCCCATTGTCCCAACCCTTTAGCCATCCTTGTGCACAGAGAGATACAAAGCAAAGAAGTTGGAGGACATTTGAAGAGGAGCCCACGATCAGGATTCACGGAGCAGTGGCCGGTCTCGACATTGTAAGTTGATTCATTAAAGTTAATAATAAAGAAATGATTTTCCTGTTCCACTATATGAGTTCTTCATAGTTCAGTAAATATATGTTTGAATCTCTAACCCATTAGTCTGTAGGTAAAATGCATGTGTAGTTTGTTGCTTGTTTTGTATGCAAGTCTGCCTTGGGAGGAGAGCTGCTAACAAGTGATCAAGCGTGAAGAAGTATCGACATCAAACATCCAAAACAAGGTATGTTGGTATAACCATGTATTTGATGAAAAGAAATGGGGATTAGGTCTGGGGATGAAGGTAGAAAGTAGGTTTCTTTCGATCATATCTGCATGCATAATATAACCCTATTTGCTATTCTGTAGGGGGATTTCCCACCACCACAAATTTTTCAGTAAGCCTTTCACTCAAAAGCCTTTATCTTACAAAGCTTACCTAACGACTCCACTGAGGGTGATTCTCTCATCCCTTTGATAATCCTTAAGAGGATATCTAACGACTCCACTAACATTTTCCAAGGTGCCACCTTACTCTCAATTTTGTGATATTTCCAAGTTATGGGATCATGGCGCCCTGGGAACAAGTGTATCCGACTATTGATTTCAAAAGTTTTCAAGGATACCTGAATTATTTTGAAACAAAATGGTTAAACAACTCTCCAAGATTTGGAGGGTTCCCAATTACTCACATTGTAGAATTCTTGAAGTATATAAGTGAGATAGAATTGGAAGGGAAGGATGTTTTGGAAAAATTGTTCATACTTTCTCTGCCATCTTTTTTGCAAGATTATTTTAAGAGTTGTTGTGAAGATAGGGGTATATCATCTTTCATAGAACTCATCAGTAGGTTTATCGAGTTTGTGAAACCACAATTCCAGACACATGAAGATGCCCTTCAAAATCTAACATTATCCCTAGAGGATGAAGGATTCGCCACTGAGATTGTGGAAGATCTCAAGAATGTGTACCATACTCAATACCAAGAACCCTCTGATATAAAAGGAGAAATTTATGAAGAAATTTGTCAACCCCTTGAAGAGGAACATGATTTTTCCCATGATTTGATAGAATGCAATAAAGATTTAACTAAAGAAGTGAATTATGAGGATGAAGCATTAGTATCCGCTCCTCCATCCGATGAAGCTCTCCAAGATCCTATCTCTCATGCACAATATGAAGAGAATGAGGTGAGTCATTTTCCTTTCCAGTTTTTTGATGACACTTTATTCTATGATTCAGAAGGTGAACAAGTAAAGGAACCCTTGGAAGAGCTAGGTCCTTCATTTTTTGATGAAGACATGATTAAAGAGATAAGTTTTGGGGATGATGTACTGGACCCCTTTCCATTTGATGAAGTCATCCAAGCCATTGACGCTCCTGCACAACAAGAAGTGAATACAGTAAGTTATTTCCCTTTCCAAGATTTTGATGATGCTTTATTTTATGATTTGGAAAGTGAAGAAGTACTAGAGGATCTCTTGGATCCATTAAATCCTTTATGTTATGATAAAGATAGTGACATGGTTGATAATATTGATGAGTTCGTACATGTTGGAAGATGTAAGTGGGATGTGATTGGTTCTAATGAGGATCCCATTTATGATAAGGAAGGATATGTTCAAATTTTTCATTTACAACTATCAAATGAGGTTACTAATGATTCTGACATTTGGCAACAAGGAAATGATATAGTTACAGACATCTCCAAGGGTGACCTAGTTCTATTTTCTCCTGATGATTTTTGGTAATACCTTGAAGATTTTGATGAGTATTCACTTGACCACTTGGATTTATTCTATGAAGAATATTATGAACCACCGTTGTGCTCAAATATTGATAGAGGTGAGTACATTGCTTGCCCAAAGCAGGGTACTTGTGACAAGGTTCTCCAACCCCCTTCGATTACTTTACCTCACTGTCACCGAGGGTGTAGTTGGGAAACATGTCCCTTGTCTTAAATTTTCTCCGTGGAAAATCCTACTTTTAGAATTCAAGGGTAGGTTGAATGGCTTAAGAAGAACTTTATTATCCTAGTCTTTCAACTTTCCCTTAAGAAATTGTCAATCACCCTCTAGGTTCCTACTACTCCCTTCCCAGACCTCGGGATGTGAAGACTTCAAAGGTAGCCAACCTTCAGACTTTTTGAGTCAGTTTTTTGAGCATTTGATTTTTCACGATCCCTTTCTGAGATGGATTCAACACTTTCCTAGAAGTGTGACTTGGCATAATTTTGTCCCTCCCACCGCCTCCATGAGATAGACTTTACAATTTCCGATAATGTGATACATGTTCTAATTCATGTTGTTTTTGTGCTTGACTTATCATGTTTTGGTTCATGATGAAGTAGAGAGGCAGGTATTATGAGATATTGCTAGGATGGTTTCATTGGTTATTTGACTACACCTACCATTCAACTAACATGCAAGTAGAAGTAAGTAGGCATTTGCATTCATTGTATATACCATCTGCATATCATGCTAGTATAGTTGTGGTTTCATTTTAATATTGTGTCTCTCCATTTATGTATATATGCTTTCTTATCTTTATTTTATATCATATATGAGAGTGGGGTGATATCACCACTGCGAGGATTATTGATGCATTTGTTTGAGATCTAGCAGATATAGGTCATACGAGAGATGTTGAGGTTCTCATGCGCTCTACGATGAGCACATGTCCTCTAGTTGGAGCCATATGTTATCCCCTATCCTAGAGATAACTAAGGAGATCATGTGAGGCCCACAGGTCCTAGACATGGAGTGCCGAGAGCCGGATGACTTGAGCATTGCCCTGGAGGGCCCATCTTTTCTTCAGTGCAACCCATCTATCAACAACAACATCCATCCCACCAGCTCCGAAGTAGCAATAAGTCTTGCTCCATGATTTAATGAGTCTAGGTATCATGGTATGTGTCACTCTGAATATTGAAGCACTTATGTATGTTGCATTGAATTCTCCTTCATTTCATAACGTTTGCTTGGAAATTATGCTCTTTAACTTGTTCATACCTGGGAGGGTGACATAATTCCCTAGTAAGATGATTCCCCTTTATGATGAGTTGCCACCGGGTGGGTTTATGAAAGGTCATCGTCCATTCTCTCCATACTTACCACTTTCCGTCATTATTCCTCTCATCTCCCCCCACCTTGGTTCGAGCATTGGGTTTTCCATGCTAGGAAGGGTTGTACCTTGCCTTGTGGGAAGAATTGCTAAAGGCCCAGATGGTAAAAGAATTGGAAAGAGTTAGAAGTCAAAATGAAACCTTTGAGATGCTTCACCTAGGGATTCCCAAGAAAGCAATAAAAGGCTTCTCGGTAAGAAAAGGGGACCTTTAAGATAAAACAAAACTCAAGGTGGATGCGAGGTCTCATCATGAGCTGGCCTATTAGCACCATGGGCATATAATGATATGCCACTACCATCTATATGGTCATCAACATAGGGTAGTGGCTCTTGGTGGCATAGCTAAGAGAAAGGGCGTCTCGTCACGAGCTAACGTTCTCATTTCCATTAAATGCTTGTGGGTAACGTTGTCACCTCAAGCCACCATGCCAGGACAATGTCCCCCAACTTTTCTATTGAAAAGAAAAATACTAAAAGCAATAAGACTAAGAATAAAAGGCATTGAATGGGCTATGAAACAATGACACCCATGATAAGATGTAGCTCGCCCTCTACAGAAGCACCCACAAGCAAGACCTACATTTCCCTATTATCATTTTACCCTCTGCCCAAACACTTCACCTACACCATTTCACACACTTACATGACCTAGGTTGGCTCTCACCTGGGAAACACCCCAAACTTAAGGAGGATTATCCCAATAGGACATCCTGAGACCCTCTCCAAACTTGACTTGTTAAACTGCATAACGTCTTTGAGCATTTGTCTAGGTAAAGGGGGGTTCGATGCACATGTTTGGGTAGTTTGATTATTAACTGTGATTGACATTTCTATGACACTTGTGAGTTATGAGCCCCTGGAGCGCGTACTTTTTGTTGTTTCACGACTTTTCCAGGTGGATATGTACATATGGGGGAATGATTAGGTTGGACCTCCATGAGGCTGAAATTCCAACTGATTGATGATGTAACCCCACCAAGGGGAAAAGAGAAACCACAGAGGAAAAGTGGGTTAATATGGTTAGAAGGTAACTCCTTGAGGAAGCTACATGAAAGTATAAATAAGAGTCAAAGGTCTCTTATTTTTAATCACACTTGAGCATATTGAATATCTACAAGTGACTGAGGTAACCGAAGGATATCTAAGCCGAATTTCAGAGGGAAGGTGAAGTAAAGAAGGCCGAAATTCAAGGGAGGATAAATTATTTTGATGATGCTTTCTAAGGTATGTTATTTCCAGGTCCTCTCACCATTTTCAGGCAATCTCACCATTTTCGCAATAAATTTTTTTCTAGAATTATTCAGACTGTGAAATTGGGAGGTCGTTGAGGAAACATATCCAAGTAGTTGTGATAAAAATTTCAGCTTGTGGGTCATTCTATTTTTGGAGTTACACTCTGTGGAAAATAGGGTTTGTGGCTAGTCCTGAAACTAGTCTAAAAGAGGTGTTTCAGGTAAAAACGACATAAATTCTTCATAACAGATCCAAATTCAGTAAGAACAAATGTATTGGTTAGAGTACAGTTTGTAGTATTTTGTGTACCATTTTCAGATCCATACAACAAATATTCCGTGTGGGACACTCTCTACAAGTTCACTCTCTAGAATAAGACAAAATTCAACAAGGTATGCCATTTTTGCTATAACTCATTTTCTGAGAGGTTCCAAGTAGTGAAACCTAGAGGAATTGCATAAAAGACACTGGAAAAAATTGTGTACTATTTTAAGATATTTATTCATTACATGTACATAGTTATGATTATTTCAAGTTAGGGTTGTTGACTAATCCAAAATTAGTCATGTGAGACTAAAGTAAAGTTTTATGAAAATGCTAGTCTCTTGTTGTTAAAGTTAAGGAAGGTTTGTAGGTATGTGATCATATACACCAGGTCTATTATAGAGTTACAAATCAGATTTGGATGATGAAATTGATGAGGAATTTTGGTTGAGGTACATGTTGGGTACATGGTTGAGACAAGTAGTTGATGAGTTGGCACATACACGAGGTATATAGTTGATGATGTTGGTACATCCTGATAAGTCATAATTGATGAGTAGTTCATACATGATTGGTACATACTTGGTACATGGTTGGAGGCACTTGTTAGTAGTACTGTTGACACATGGTTTATGGATGATGTAGCATACTTGTCTTGGTATATTATTAGAAGCACATATTAATCTTGGTGATGATTATGAGTTGTTGTGTTATGCTTGGTTGATGCACATCTTTGAGAGTTGTCTTGGTGATTGATCTCGGTGAGTAGATCTGATTTGGTTGATAAGAGATGTTGTTGTAATAGGTTGTTTGGACATGTTTTTGTGACAGGTTATTTGTACAGGTTTGGTGCATGGTTGATGCACTTATTCATGGTATAGGTTGAGGTACATGTTGGTGCATGGTTGATGCACTTGTTTATGGTATAGGTTGATTACAGGTTGAGGTACATGTTGATGCATGGTTCAGGTTATTGGTACAGGTTGTTTGGTGCAGGTCGATTGGTACATGTTTATGACAATATATCTCACAGTGATAGTGTGACAATGGTTCCATCATTCTACTTATATGTCATGGAAGTTGGACGGAGCAAGGACATGTGGTTGTAGCCACGTTCCGGTTCTAGCTGGAGAACATAGGGGGTTGTAGCCTCCTTCTGGTTGTAGCCAGAGAATTGGGGAGTTTGAGCTTCCCTCATGTTGTAGCCTCCTTCTGATTGTAGCCAGAGAATTGGGGAATTGGAGCTTCCTCAGGTTGTATCTTGAGAAACTAGGGGGTTGGAGCCTCCTTCCAGTTGTAGATGTAAAACAAAGGAAGTTGGTTCTTCCAATGAATGTAATTCTTGAAGATATATAAGAAAAAACATTCTGTGGTTTTCTCTTGCTTTGGGTTTCCACGCAAAAACACTTGTGTATTGTGTATGTGTATGATTGCTCATTTTTTCATTGTTTATTTACTCTGCAACTGTTGGATGATAATGCTACATTGATATAACACTTGCATTTTGTGATCAAAATGATTGAATTGCTCTATCACTGATTCACCCTCACTCTCAATAATCCAACAATTGGTATCAGAGCAGGTTCCTTCAGGAAACAGTTTAACCACTAGAAGGTGATCATGGATTATTTTAAGAATGGAGTACCACTGTTCAATGGTCAAAATGGTTTAAAGTATGAGATGTGAAGTAGAAGGACAAAAGTATTTTTACAGGCACAGGGGCATTATATTTGGCTATCAGTTGTTATAGGATATGATGGTTCAAAAAGGGCAAATAATGCAACCAAGAAGGAATGGAAGAAGAATAACAAAATAACAATGGATTTCATCTAGGAAGGATTACCTAATTCAGTAAGAGAAATGGTTGGTAAATTTTCATCAGCCAAAGAACTTTGGGATAAGTTACATGACATATATTCTTCACCCATGGCAGATTTAGAAAATGCCAAAGAAGATGCCTATACGTATCAAGAAGAATTATGTTCACCATGTCAAACAAATTCAAAAGATGAAGAGTACATAATCACCAGAGGTATGTTGTTTTTCTTTAAGTGTGAAAAACGCGGACATCTTGAAATATAATGCCATGAAGGAAATGAGACAGAAAAACTAATTAAAAAGGAAGACAATTATGAAGCAGAATTGATTAGTGCTTTAGATGAACTAAGAGAAGAAAGCAAGTCACTCAATAAATAATTGATGAAACAAAAGGAAAGTGTTCACATTTTTGAAGAAGCCCAATAGGTCATCGAGAACTTAAGAACTTAGCTAGAACAAGACAGAAAGATCGAAGAAAATCTTGAATGTCAAAAACAGTATTTGGAAGCCAACATAGCAGCACAGAAGGAAGAAGCAGAAATGAGAGAAGATATTGACACATCATCTTAAGGAAAGAACTAACGATCTAAACCAGCTTGAGGCAGGGTTTGGTCAAGAAGAGAAAGGACTTGAAGAAGAAATACTCACATTAAATATTCAACTTGAAGAAGCGAAAAGAACAGAAGCAGTCATGAAGTCTGAGATAATGAAGAAAGAAGAAGAGGTTGAGAAGCTTGAAGAAGAAGTTGTCACATTGAGAAGTAAAATCGTCAAGCTCAACGAGAACGTTGAAGAGACATAAACATCCATATCAGTTATAGAGAATGAAGAGAAGCACTCTAGGTTGCTAGAAAAGAAGAATCAAGAAAATAGAAAGAGTTATGCAGAAGTACTCAAAGGAAGGAATCATGGTCAACCAAAATCTAAGAAAACTATTGAATATACATCTTCAAGAATGTTGTCACATGCTAATTTGTATTAATTTTTCCAAAGCATCTTGAGCTTGTGTTATCTTTCCACTCAGATTTTAACACTTTTTCACTAGCTCCGTCAAGCTCCCATCACCTAAATCCTTCACTCGACTGATCATCCAAAATAGTCATGTCCTCTACGAGTAAAACAATTGGCAAATATCCCAAACCTATATCTAGCCTTAATGCTTATCTAAATCCCTCTATTCCATCACTTCATTCATTTTTACCCTTATTATCATATTCCCGTTGAAAATTAAAAATATTCCTTTTATTAAGCTTAAACACCCTTATCTTATCCACAAAGTCATGTGATAAACCTCATATGCCCAAAGTCCTTAGAAAATGGAAAAAGGGTTTATTACTATTAATATAAATATTTTTATATTAAAATATTTATATTAATCTTTAATCTAATATTTAATTTATGGCATCACGTCAAATCATGGGCACTAATCTCAATTTATAATGTGGAAAAGTCAAAGGGTGGATGGAAGGCGCACATACATTTCGGGCGGTGAAAGTAAACGAAGGTTAATTATTTGAAGGTGGGTCGAAATTTGCACTGTGGTTTTTGGTCGGGGAGACGTGTTCTTATGTGATGAATTTCGATGGTAAAAGTGGTGTGGGTTGAAACCACTCCTCCCAAGCCCGAAATAATAATGCAGCCATTTATTAGGTGGTTTATGTGCGGCATATCTATGTGTGTTTCAATACTAATCAGAGAATTTCCAATAAATGAAATTCTTCCTCACGGTGGAAAATTTTCATCGAGGTAAAATTACAGAGATTAATGTTTATTTCCATGGAAAAGAATTAAATGGGAAGATGCACGTGAAAGGAAGATTTGGATAATTATTTATCCAAAGTTTTTACAGAAGTAAAAGAAGAAGATTAAAAGTATTTTACCAAAGATGGTAACCAAGACATGGTTTTCAAAACCATGGGAAACAAACTAGTAAATGGTTTTCACAGTGAAATGGTAAATTGGAAAAAACAAGACACAGTAAATGGTTTTCACACTGAAATGATAAATTGGAAAAAACAAGACACAGTAAATGGTTTTCACAGTGAAATGGTAAATTGGGCAAAACAAGACATGGTTTTCAAAACCACGGGAAGCAAGCAATAAATGTTTTTTTCAAAACCACGTGCATGAGTTAAAATATGGAAATTTAGTTCTACAGGATAAAAAATATTTGGGAATTATTTTTATTCAAATATATTATTCCCAAATATTTAAGGAGAATATGGATAAATGAAATTAGATTTGAAAGAGTACAAGTGACATTTTAAAGAGAATGTGGCAGAGGAAGGAGCTAAAGCGTCAGAGGAATCGACAGTTGGATCATGAAACGTTTTTATGTTAATCATTATAGTCAGTTCTCATACCAAAACTRTCATTTGTAATCATTGTACTCAATTTTAGAAGCTGAAACATTTCAGTTCAATTATTGTAATCAGTTTATAAGTGAAAGGAACTCGAATTGTATAAGTATTAGAAGTTCCCAATGTATTAATGGTTGACAGAAGTGCAAGGGCGCAATTCTGTTTTTTTTGAACTCTATTGTAATTTTCTTGAGCTGAATTGAATATATATGCATAAGCTTTTGAAGTCTCTATGAAAAGATTCTAATGGTGGTGATATGAGTCTTGTCTTCTGTCATTGTATGTATTTCCTGTGTTCTTTAATTCCATTTACACTGTCTTCTGTTTAAATTGGATAGTTTAAAAGCCCATAATTCATCTTGTGATGCTCTTGGCTCAAGCAATTTAAACTGTGGAAAATTCCTCATAACTAATTCAGAATTCATTTCATTAATGCTCTGATGCAATTACTTGTTTTCTTTTTCTTCTTATGCCCTACAAACTTCACTTTATGACTCAGATTCATCACCTCATTTAGCCTTTATCCTCTGGAGAGTTCTACTGGCTAGTCCATGTGTTCATTCATTTTCGGAATTTCGACTCCATAGCCCCGAGTGTCCTCCCCTTCCTCGCCNTAACCCCCCCCCCCAAAAAAAAAAAACAAAAAAAAAAACAAACTAAATTTAGCTATTGATTTCCAACGAAACACCAAGTGACACGAGAGATCCATCTCTAAGATGAGCAGGCTAGTACCCATCTCTAAAGTAGGTTTGTAGGTTACCTCTGTCGTTTGTTTATCAACCAAACAAATTTACAGAGTGATAAAATTATGGCGTCGTTTCCGGGGAGCGAAGGTGAAATCTTCCCTGGGAGAAACGACAAAGTTTAGATTTGAGTAGTGATGGTTAAAAGTATTCAGACACAGAAAGGTTGTACATTATTCACCTGGCGACTCCATTTTCAAGAATCTAGAATTCAAAATTTTCATGGCGACTCCATTGTCCAAAGACTCAGTAGCCTAAATATTTTATTAATGACTCCACTGCTTCAAGATGGATTATAGATCTGCAAGGTATGCTCCAATGAATCGCTCTCATATTCCTGTCTTTCCAAATCGTATTCCTCACATAGATTGGCAAAAATACTTGCCTAAATTCAAAGATGGGAAAGGAAATGATGTTGCCTTCCACTTGATTAGATTTAACATGCACATATGTAAGCTGGGGGTTGAATTTCATGAGGATTGTTTGATGAAAATGTTTATGGCTACTCTAGAGGGGAAAGCAAGATTATGGTATGAAGGTTTAAAACCAGGTAGTTTATACTCTCCTAAGGATTTCAACATAATATTCTTTAAGCATTATGGAGAATCAAATCCTTCATTCTTGGTGTTTGAAGATTGTTGTGAATTTTGTGAGCAATTCATTAAGTACCTTGAAAATTGTTTTGGTAATGAAGAGTGTATGAATGGTGAAATCATAGAAGCCCTTTATGAATATTCATCCCAACAACAAATTGTATCCTCTCCTTTGGTTGAAGAGGAAGCTGATCAAGAAATTGTTGTTAAAAGTCATTTTCCTTCTCCTGAACTTGATGAGGATATTCAACAAGATTTTCAACAAGACAAAGTGTTTCAAAGTTGTCTTTCTTCCCTTGTGAATGATGTGGTTCTTCAAATTCTAAGTGGCCTCGACATGGATGAGGATTCTGAAACTGCATCTATGGAGACTTCAAGCAGTGAACAAACAAATGACATAGAGTTTCAAGAAAGCAACAAAACAATGTATGCCACTTTTCAATCAAAACTACAGAAAGATAATGAAGAGGCAGTTGTTTTATTTGATTTCTTTGAAAATCATGGTTTTGAAAATTCCTCTATAGGAACTCTAGACTGTGAAATAGTTCACGCTGTTAGCTTTTGAAATTTACAAGAATATTATGAGCAAGAACTTATTTCCATTCATTCATTTGAAGGTCAAAATGACAGTCCTCAAGCAAATTTCCAGAAGGTTAATAAAACCAAATTAGAATTGTTTGATGAACAAGAGGATAGCCTTGATGCACATAATATGGATGTCATATTTGAAGATGTTCAAGAATGTGTGAATTTTTTTGTTGATATGCATGGAAGAATAGACAAACCTATTGCTACCATTTCATTTGAAAATGTTCTCAGAACTGAAGAAATAGAGAAAGAACAACAAACACTTATGAAAGAGGCTTGTCTTTCTGTTTTTGTTCATCAAGAAGAAATGTTTTTTCATGGTTTTGAAGATCCCGTGGACATCCTATTCCAATCATCAATGAAGGAGGAATTTGTTTCATTCATAAGCCTAGATTTTGGATTCAATTATTTTTTTTAGTTGCCATCTTTTACATTTGTTTGCTTGCTTAAAAAAAATGTGAGCGGAGGAAAATCGGGAAGCCAATTGCTTGATTGGCTGCATTGGAACTTTAGAATCACTTGATTGAGTATTCATTTCATCATTTTTAGAGTAGATAGGAGTGTGCAAATAAGATTGTTGGTCAAGCAGTTTTCAGTTTGGTTTTTAGCAGTATGTACATTCAGGTTGTAGTGGTGTATTTAGCGTTCAGGTTTCAGTTGAGAGCAATGTATAGACTTTGGTTTTTAGTGGATACTTGTGACATGTCAGAGCAGGGTACACATATGTTTTGGGATAAGCCCAATGGATCACGCACAAGGTATACGAGTTCTTTGCTACCTCACTAGGAGGATAGCATCCCCGTTGGAGCCAATGTTATCACATGCTAATTTGTATTAATTTTTCCAAAGCATCTTGTGCTTGTGTTATCTTTCCACTCAGATTTTAAAACTTTTTCACCAGCTTCGTCAAGCTCCCATCACCTAAATCCTTCGCTCGACTGATCATCCAAAATAGTCATGTCCTCCATAAGTAAAAAAATGGCAAATATCCCAAACCTATATCTAGCCTTAATGCTTATCTAAATCCCTCTGTTCCATCACTTCATTCATTTTTACCCTTATTATCACATTCCCGTTGAAAATTAAAATTATTCCTTTTATTAAGCTTAAGCACCCTTATCCTATCCACAAAGTCATGTGATAAGCCTCATATGCCCAAAGTTCTTAGAAAATAGAAAAAGGGTTTATTATTATTAATATAAATATTTTTATATTAAAATATTTATATTAATATTTAATCCAATATTTAATTTATGGCATGACGTCAAATCATGGGCACAAATCTCAATTTATAATGTGGAAAATTCAAAAGGTGGATGGAAGGCGCACATACATTTCGGGTGGTGAAAGTAAACGAAGGTTAATTATTTGAAGGCGGGCCGGAATTTGGACTGTGGTTTTTGGTCGGGGAGACATGTTCTTACATGATGAATTTTGGTGGTAAAAGTGGTGTGGGTTGAAACCATTCCTCCCAAGCCCAAAATAATAATGAAACCATTTATTATGTGGTTTATGTGCGACATATCTATGTATTCTAATCAGAGAATTTCCAATAAATGAAATTCTTCTCACGGTGGAAAATTTTCACAGAGGTAAAATTACAGAGATTAATGTTTATTTCCATGGAAAATAATTAAATGGGAAGATGCACATGAAAGGAAGATTTGGATAATTGTTTATCCAAAGTTTTTACAGAAGTAAAAGAAGAAGATTAAAAGTATTTTACCAAAGATGGTAACCAAGACATGGTTTTCAAAACCATGGGAAACAAACCAGTAAATGGTTTTCACAGTGAAATGGTAAATTGGAAAAAACAAGACACAATAAATGGTTTTCACAGTGAAATGGTAAATTGGGCAAAACAAGACATGGTTTTCAAAACCACGGGAAACAAATAATAAATGGTTTTTCAAAACCACGTGCATGAGTTAAAATATGGAAATTTACTTCTATACGATAAAAAATATTTGGGAATTATTTTTATTCAAATATATTATTCCCAAATATTTAAGGAGAATATGGATAAATGAAATTAGATTTGAAAGAGTAAAAGTGACATTTCAAAGAGAATGTGGCAGAGGAAGGAGCTAAAGCGTCAGAGGAATCGACAATTGGATCATGAAACGTTTTTCTGTTAATCATTATGGTCAGTTCTCATACCAAAACTGTCATTTGTAATCATTGTACTCAGTTTTAGAAGTTGAAACATTTCAGTTCAACTATTGTAATCGTTTTCTAATTGACAGGAACTCGAATTGTATAAGTATTAGAAGTTTCCAATGTATTAATGGATGACAGAAGTGCAAGGGCACAATTCTAGTTTTTTTGAACTCTACTGTAATTTTTTGGAGTTGAATTGAATACACATGCAGAAGCTTTTGAAGTCTCTATGAAAAGATTCTAATGGTCGTGATATGAGTCTTGTCTTCTGTCATTGTATGTATTTTCTGTGTTCTTTAATTCCATTTACACTGTCTTCTGTTTAAATTGGATAGTTTAAAAGCCCAGAATTCATCTTGTGATGCTCTTGACTCAAGCAATTTAAACTGTGGAAAATTCCTCATAACTAATTCATTATTCATTTCATTAATGCTCTGATGCAGTTACTTGTTTTATTTTTCTTCTTACGCCCTACAAACTTCAATTTATGACTCAGATTCATTGCCTCATTTAGCCTTTATCCTCTAGAGAGTTCTACCGGCTAGTTTGTGTGTTCATTCATTTTCAGAATTTCGACTCCATAGCCCCGAGTGTCCTCCCCTTCCTTGCCAACAAATTTATAACCCCCCCCCAAAACAAACTAAATGTAGCCATTGATTTCCAAAGAAACACCAAGTGACACAAGAGAGCCCACTCTGAGATGAGTAGGCTAGTACCTAGCTCTAAAGTAGGTTTGTAGGTTACCTCTGTCATTTTTTTATGAGACAAATAAATTTACAGAGTGCTAACAAAGAAAACCATCCATGTTCAAGCCACAAAGAAGCTTCAATCATGATCATGATCAATCAAGGCAGGAATTCAGAAGGACTACACCACAAAGAAGATCATTCACTCCGAGGTATGCAAATTTCTTTAATGGTCATTATTTTTATTGTACTAATTTTGGACATGAGGTTGCATATTGCAAGGATTATAAAAGAAATGTTCAAGCAATAAATGTGTAACAGCCTGTTTCCCCCAGTCTATAAATATAACTATATGGGCCGAGGAACTATGGCAAACTTGAAAGTGTGAATGTTGAATTTGATGGACCTTGTGTAGAAGGTCGATGAATGGAAATTCTGATTATTTTAATAGAAAATGGTTACATGTTACATGACTGCTGAAAGAGGGGATGTGATAAGAGAGAGACCATGAAATGCTGTGAAAGGTGGTGGAGTGGACCAGGAATGGTTACGTTAACCTCCACTGAACCAGTACCGTGCTGGAATTAATTTTCTCAGATCAGAACAACCCTCTCACTAGGAATGAATTCCCGTCAGACTGGTAGGTGGGAAGGCTTCCTCAAGAGTTAACGAGGGATGGGGCAGACTGCCCATTGGTAAGGCTTCTGGACCAGACCATGGACTGGGAGATTCGAGCCACACACAATATTGCTGAGGGAGGCAAGAAAGGAAAGTGGTGGATAGAGGGAGACTTGCAGAGAAAATGCAGAGACAAGAGAGGAAACTCTCGGGTCCGAGGAAGGACTGAAAGAGGAAATAGTGAGTTCTTATCACAGAAAATAGAGATTGAACCAGGAGAAGGAGAGTAACCTTCATCCTTATCTATTTTTGTATTGGGAGAAAGGGAGTAACCTTCGTCCCTACCTTCCGTTGAGTTGGAAGTAAGAGATTGAATCTCGAGGTATCGTGGCTTAAGCTCAGGGGTGGCCAATGATAAATCCATTGGGAGTGACTGAGCCTATGGTTGGGTGGTAATGAGCACCCCTTTCAACAGTTGCATCACAATATATTGTTCTGATAAGTGTTTTTCTTACCTTATGCTTTGAATTGTAAGTAATGGATGTATGCGGGTATTTATATGTCTATAAAGGGTTCTTTCTTTGTGTTAAATGATTAAGTTATGAATATGCGTTCATTCCCTTGAGAACCTATATGTCTGCTTGATTTTCCCATACGTCCATGTTTAGTCACTCAAAGGCACTGTCCCAGGGAGCTACATCACCGTTCCAGGGTTGCAGCAAGCCTCTTGGCATAGTTACCATCATGGTAAACCCACAAGTTACCTTGCCTTGAATTAGATCTTAAAGCCCTGCAAGTTGGGAAGGTGTTCCCTTCAGACCAGTAGCCTAGGAACCCTAGAGCTTGAAGCTCCGAGATGTCTAATTGTTGTGAGCCATCGATCGATGTCAAGAAGCGACCAAGCATCGAAGAACTGGAGCAGAGGAACATCAGGAGGGCAAGAAGAATTTCCTTTTAGGAAATCCTTCGAACTGAGTTATCGAAATCCTCGAACGCAAGGTGTGCGTGGGAAATCGAAATCATTTAAGGATCAAGCTCAGAAGGGATAACACTTATCATAAGTGTTGACGAGATCCAAGAGTAGGACTTGTAGGAGGAGCAAATGTTTAAAACCTTTGAATACTGATAGGAGCGACAATGGTCATTGGATCACAGTGAAAAGGATCGATAGCCGTCAGATCTGAGGAAGGTGCATGAGTCTTAACGTTCACACGCATGGGAGAGAGAACCTGTCAAGGTTTGAGACTCGAAGTTTCCGAAGCCTGAAGAGCCGGAAACCCGAAGTAGAATCTCAGTCGTCTGATCGCAGAAATAGATCTGAGCCGTCAGATTGTTCGGGGGTAAATTTCAAGCATTGGATCACCAGAGTGGATCTTAACCGTTAGATAGCATGAGTTTGGGAGAAGGCAAGTTTGAAACTTGAAATTACCGAAGCGCGGAAAGTCGAAGAGCCATGAGCCGTCGATTGGCATAGGGACACTTATCAATAGATTGATAGCTTTGGGAAGATTGTAGTGGGGTTTTCAATTTGAGAACTGAGATTTATGAACCCCGAAGGCCCGGAGACCTGAAGTGAACCTAGACCGATAAATCTAAGGGAGACGTGGCGTGAATCCATGAACTCCAGGTAAAGTCCTAAAGTGATTCATAGCCGTTGGATTTGGAGGACATGTGGCGCAAATCCATGAACTCTGGGTAAAGTCCCGAAGTGATTCATAGCCGTCGGATTTGGAGGACACGCGACGCAATTCTATGAGCTCCGAGTGAAGACCTAAATTAATCCTCGATTTTCAGATCAAGAGGACACGTGTCAGAGGATTGTAGCCTTCGGATAAAAGTCATTGGGAAGAAGGTTTAATATTTGAGATCTCAGAGGTTCGAAACCCGAAGGAGATCTCGACCATTGACCAAAAAGAGGGTTGGAGGACCATTGATTTGGGTTAAATGGTCAAACACCCGAAGTGGAAGCAAGACCGTTGATTGAGCAGGACATGTGTCTGCAGATCGTCAGCTCCAGTAGTTTGAAGTACGAAAGAAGCAGGGTTTGATATTTCAAAACCCCGAAGTCCGAAATTGCGAAGAGATCACAGTCGTTGATCTAGGAGGGACGGATCTGGTCTGTAGATTTGAGAGGCGCAGATGTGAACCGTTGTTATCCACATTTTTGGTTATCAAGATGATGACATGATAATGACATGGTGATAGAAGATCTAGCTCTTCTTTAAGATCATTTTCATGAAGAAAGTTACACTTGTCAGTTTCTCAAAATCACTCTTTTGAAGACAGTACG
>JASDQU010738507.1:0-28565 GCA_032191745.1 Picea mariana | reverse complement strand
TAATTTTTTTTTCTTTCTTTTTAAATTTCAATTTTTTTTTTGTTTTAATTTATCAAAAACAAATTTAATTATAATTTTTTTGGCTAAATGTTTAAAAATAGTGTTATTTATCTACAATAATTTTCTATCTATTAAAATAAACATAAAAAATGTGTTAAAAATTATATTTTCTATTATATTTAAAAAAATATGGAACCATAAATTAATTAAGGAGACGAAAAATCGTATTTTCAAAAATGTAAATGGTAAAAAATATTTTAAGATTGAAAGAAGCATGGAAAAATGACTAAAATCATTGTTGATAACAAAATTTAAAAAAAAACAAAAACAAAACAAAAATTGAAAATAAATGAAAAAACAAGCATTTAAAAAAAAAGTGGAAACATTATGTATCAAAAAATTTAAAATATTAAAAAACCACCTAAAAATGGAAGGGGGTGCTACCAATAGCACCATTTTTAAAAACGAGGTAAAAAACTTGACCCCCCCCAAAAACGAAAACTCTGTAGAATTCTCGTTAAGTCGGTAACTATGTTAATATCAAGAAGAAAGATCAATCACACATAACACAAATGTTTTTACCAGGAAAGCATAAAGCTAAAAACCCCACTATCATATATTATGTATATATCATGGATCATGAAACAATCTCATACAAAACTCTAATCCAATAGCTCTCAGTACAATATACAATCGTCTCACACTGTCATACAAAAATTGACAAATTGATGTGCCAATTTACTGCTTCCAGACATCCTGCCTTCTCTGTGCAATCCATGCTAATGGAAATCTCTGCAATGAATGAATTCCTCTTGCCTAGGCTGCGCAATCCTCATGGGCACATCCACTGTGTGTGTGGTTGCATGAGTGCACTCACTAATGTCACAATTGATAGTCAAACTGTCTCTTTCACCTGTTATCTCAACTGGGTCTCCATTGGATCTAACATGCATGTAGTTAACAATGGTAAATCTTCAGTTGCATGTGAGATCACTGATTGTGAATTAATTAATAATTAATCCATGATCTCTCACTAGTGTAAGTTCAGTTACAACTAGTACAACTGAGCTTAACTCACTTAACTGAGTTAAACTACTTTACAACTCACATAACTACACATCCAACTATGTTACAACTTCGAATCATTCAGTTACGACTAATTCGATTTGCATGTCCCACCAGTCAACCTTTGAACTCGAATTTCCTATAGCTAACTGATTTGCCCCTTCAGTTAACTATTTCCAAGTGCTCATTGAGAATAGATTAATATTTATTGTCCAACTATTATTAAGGGATAATAATAGTCGACATACATCTCTAAATAGAATTCGCTCACCATTTATAAATAGAATTTGCTCACCATCTAAAAATAGACTTCCACCTAAAAATAGCCAGAGGCTCCATCCTAATGTAGGTGCATAATTTTCACTAGGATCTTCTTGTTGAATCTCAACACTCCCTCTCAACAAGAAAGGGATTATCCTTCACCCCGATCCTATCTCTATGGTATTCGAATTTGCTTCTGGTGAGCGCCTTCGTCAGAATGTCTACATCCTGATCTTCCGTAGGAATGTACTGAAGCAACATGATCTTCCGCTGCACACAATCTCTGATATGATGATACCAGATATCTATATGCTTAGATCTATCATGAAACACAAGATTAATCGAGAGTTTAATGCAACTTTGATTATCACAATGAATCACTGTCAGATCTAAATGAGAACCAAACAAACCAACCAAGATCTTTCTCATCTAGATAGCCTCACATGCAACTTGACTCACTGCCATGTATTTCGCTTCCGCTGAACTGAGTGCCACGGATCTCTGTTTCCTATTGTTCCAAGAAACAATTGTAGATCCGATACTAAAGATCCCCCCTGATGTGTTATTTTTGTCCGTTGGGCTGGCCGCCCAATCGGCATCCGTGAAGCCATGCAACTTCACCTCATCCATATGTCTATACGATAAGCCATACTCAGATTTTCCCCTCATGTATCTCAGGACATGCTTACCCGCCTTCCAAAAGAGCTTGGTATGCTTAACCATCGCTTGACTCAGTTGGTTAACCGCATAATAAATGTTCGGTCTCGTGTTCACTAGATACATTAGCGAACCCACTAATTGTCGATAGACAATAGCATCCACTACCTCTCTAGAAGTAGCATCCTCTTTCCTCCAGTTTCTTGGAAGAGGAGTATCCATGGGTTTGCATCCCTCCATGTGAAACTTACCCAGTATCTCCCTTGCATACTTGCCTTGAGACACAAAAAGTTCACCATCTCGCTGCCATATTTCCAATCCAAGGAAATAATGAAGGAGGCCCATATCCTTCATCTCGAACTCCTTTGCAAGGTCCTCCTTGCATGAGTGTATCAACCACTCATCACCAATCAGTATTAAATCATCAACATAAAGAACAATGATTAAAAGCTTACCCTTGTAGATCCATCTCGAACCTACCACTGATTTGTCAATCGGTCTTGGGACAATTTCCCTTGCACTATTTTTGACAATGGAGCCATACTCCTCCACCATTGTATCAACCCAATTGGGATCCTGCACTGCTTCCTAAAAGGAAGATTTTTCAGTCACAATACATTTTCTCACGAGAGCCATGTATCCAATAAATCGATCAGGAGATTGTCTCTGTCTGCGCTGTGAAGTAGGGGCTCCTACATTCTGTGCAACATCTAGTCTCAATCTATCAGCTTCCGTGGTGCACTTTCTGCCATTTCTGATGGATGGCTCTGCATGAGTGTCTTCCTCCACTCCATGAACCTCCTCATGTGGCTGATCCACATCTTGAGACTCATCTTTGGGAACCAATAGTTCCTCCTTTGCATGCAAGTCTAGATCCCTCTCAAGCGACAACCGCATGGCTTTCCCCTCATCGAATTTTGTATCCCGTCGCATAACAACCATCTTACTGTTAGACAAATACACACGATAATTATGGGGTGTTTCTGTGTACCCCACAAATATCCCAACTTCAGCAGTCGACTCCTGCTTCTTCCTGGCATTCTTGGTCACATGCACATAAACAGATGAGCCAAAAATATTAAAATGAGAAACATCAGGTTTCTTACCAGTGAAAGCTTCTTCATGTGTACTCATGCCAAGTACTCTATGAGGACAACAATTTTGCACATAAACCACAGTGTTGCATGCTTTCGCCCACAAATGCATTGGTAGGCCCTGATCATGCAACATCGCTCGTGCTGCACTCACGATCGTTCTGTTCTTCCTCTCCACGATCCCATTTTGTTGTGGGTTATGAGGAGCTATGAGTTCTCTTCGAATTCCTTCTTTGCTGCAGAAGTCTTTGAATTTGTTAGAGATGTATATTCCACCATTATCGCTCCTCAGAGTCTTCACTTGCTTCCCCGACTCTTTCTCCACCAATACTTTAAACTCACAGAACTTTGAGAATGTTTGATCCTTCTTCTGCATGAAGAAGATCCATCATTTACGAGAAAAGTCATCAACAAAAATAACATAATACTTATGTTTTGCTGTTGAAGCAAGCGAGAATGGTCCACACACGTCTGTGTGAATTCTCTCCAGGATCACTGAAGCACGGTTTTCCTTTTCATGAAAGGTGGACTTTACATACTTCCCCATGGTGCAACCCTTGCACTAATCTAACTGAGCAAGTGTTCCCATTGGAAGTCCAGTAGCTATTTGCAACATGATTTTCAAGGCTCCGTGATGAAGATGGCCCAATCGCCTGTGCCATAGTTCGCCCTCATCCCGGCTCACAACTTTTTCTGCCTTGCCCATCATGGAAGTGCAACCATCTACCTCCTTCTTGTAGAGATTCTTAACTCGAATCCCTATCTTCTTGACTTGACCCTTTGTTTTATGTCACAGGAAGGATTTTCCATCGCTGAAAAACAACATCATAGCCTCTGTCCTCCAACATTGCTATTGAGACCAAGTTTTTCTTCAGACCTGGAACATGCATAACATCTTTCAATTGAAATGGTTTACCTAACTCCCTTTGAAAGGTAATGGTACCAATGCCAATCACATTACATCGTCCATCTTCGCCCATCTCTATATGCATTTTCAGATCTTTCTCCTCCAAGTCACTGAAAAGCTCCTTATCTCCCGTCATGTGGAAGGAAGTGCCACTATCCAAATACCACACTGATCCCAATGCACTTGATGCCATGCATGCGATCAAGGAGAAGTCAAGTTCAAATTGTGAGGCAAGGGCCTCACCAGCTGCAGCTCCAACAACCTTCTTGTTCTTCTTCTTCTATGGACAGTTAGAAGCGAGATGCCCATGTTCGTGACAGTGAAAACACTTCACTTTGGACAAATCCAGTTTCTTTCCTTTAGACTTGGATCTTGAATAGAATTTATTCCCCTTCCATTTCCTTGCCTTGGTAGACAAAGCACAATCCTCTTCATCATCATGCTTTGATGAAGAGCCATCTCTGGTGTTCCGCTTGAACTCCTCCTGCATTAGATCCGACCATAGTCATTCCCAATTTGGCAATTTTTCCCTTCCATTGACAGAGTCTTGATAACTGTGCCAATTCTTGAGAAGTGCGAGGAGAGACAAGCTCACCAAATCATCATCAATGACTGTTATTCCCACACTCCCCAGCTCATCCCGACATTGGACAAACTTCATGAGATATTTTGGAATGGAGTCGCCCTTCTCCATCTTGATCTTCCTGAGTTTATCTTTGAGCGTCAATTTCCTATGGTCGCTGCTGTTTTGGAATAGATCCATCAAAGTCTTCCACATTGCATATGGTGTGACTTTCCCATGGAGGCTTGATACAATGTGGTCTCATACTCCCTCCAACAGGATCCTCCTCGCCTTTGCCTTTTTCTTTTTCCATGCATAAAGATTTGCAGCGTCTGCAGCATCCAGCTTAGGAACATCTTTGTCAATGAATTCCTTCAAGCCATTGTCTTCGAGTACTGCCTCCATCCTATCCTTCCGAGAAATGTAGTTCAAGATGCCCTCGAGTGCATACTCTAAACTCAAGCCATTGAAATACATTTTGATCTTGAATCAGCTGTAGCACCGAGAAAGTCTTTCTGCAAATTCGAATTCTATCCAATCACAAACTCAACTTCTGCAATCTTCTGCGCTCTGATACCATGTAGAAATTTTAATACAAATTATGTATTGCTTGGATTCTCCTGATCTAACAATTATATGCCACTGTTAAATACATAATCGCTTCTACAAATATTCTTGTGGAATTTAAAACACGATCGCCAATTGCAATATCAAAAAGAAAGATCAATCACACATAACACATATGTTTTTACCGAGAAAGCATAAAGCTAAAAACTCCACTATCATATATTATGTATATATCATGGATCATGAAACAATCTCATACAAAACTCTAATCCAAGAGCTCTCAATACAATATACAATCGTCTCACACTGTCATACAAAAATTGGCAAATTCATGTGCCAATTTACTTCTTCCAGACAACCTGCCTCTTCTGCGCAATCCTTGCTAATGGAAATCCTTGCAATGAATGAATTCCTCTTGCCTAGGCTATGCAATCCTCATGGGCACATCCACTGTGTGTGTGGTTGCATGCATGTACTCACTAATGTCATAATTGATAGTCAAACTATCCCTTTCACCTGTTATCTCAACTGGGTCTCCACTGGATCTGACGTGCATGTAGTTAACAATGGTAAATTTTTAGTTGCATGTGAGATCACTGATTGTGAATTAATTAATAATCAATTCACTGATCTCTCACTAGTGTAATTTAAGTTACAACTAGTACAACTGAGCTTAACTCACTTAACTGAGTTAAACTACTTTACAACTCACATAACTACACATCCAACTTTGTTACAACTTCGAATCACTCAGTTACAACTAATTCGACTTGCATGTCGCACCAGTCAACCTTTGAACTCGAATTTCCTATAGCTCACTGATTTGCCACTCCAATTAACTATTTCCAAGTGCTCATTGAGAATAGATTAATATTTATTGTCCAACTATTATTAAGGGATAATAATAGTCAACATACATCTATAAATAGAATTCACTCACCATCTATAAATAGACATCATAGATAAACATCATTTGCTCACCATCTAAAAATAGACTTCCACCTAAAAATAGCCCGAGGCTCCATCCTAGTGTAGGTGCATAATTTTCACTAGGATCTTCTTGTTGAATCTCAACAAATCAATATACATTGTGTTTAACATGATGGGAGGATCCTCCTTCTCCGCTGGCACCTATAAGATTTTCAAAAATTCCCTTTTTACAAAAGGGATCTTACACATCTCTGTCACTAGGACCATCATATTTAGTTTTCCAAACATGTTTGCAACATCTATATTCAATTGAATGTTATCTGCAAGAGTTGTCTTAGGAGTAAACTCACATACCGACGATGGAGGTGGTGGAGCCACCTTTTCGACTGTTGGAAGAGGAGTATCAGGCTGTAATGGAGGGGCTGAAGCATTTTTTCTTCTGTAGGTTAGAATTTCCCTCCTCCTTAATTTATTCTTCTTATCATTTGTCAGTTTATTAAGGCCTAGATTCTCCCCTCTTTCTCCTATTCTTCTAGATTCATTGATCTATTCTTGAGTAACATGTTCATCATTGAGATTGCAAATCATGAATTTTATATCGTCAGGATAATCTTCGTCTTGTCGGGGGAATTCATCTTCCCTGTGGGGTTCTTAACAAGGGAGACACCAAGCTTCTATATCAATTGTCCCAATAGGTTTCAAAGTATACGAGGCCTTTGCCTCTTGTTGATGTCTTGGTTTCCAACCGATGGCATCTCTCTGTTGTCTGGAAAACTGAGGTCTGGGAGCAGATTGATTTTTTTTCCACTGTAGTCATACGATTCATAAGCTAATTCTGCACATGAAAAAACTAAGTATTCTTTTGGTTAATCTTTCGAGTCAAGCGAGCAATCAGATCAGGAACATTGTTGTTGGAAACCTTCATCCTTGATACCGTCCTGTTGCGAGGATACTAAAAAGGTTCTATTTTTGAATCAAGGAGATTCTTTTCAATGTCGATACTGAATTCTTTACCCTCTACCAATGATGTGGGATTTTTATTTTTAAGAATGTATCATAACTGTCCTTCAAAGATATTCATGTAAAGGAGACGAGTTGATGATGTTGTGGGACGATAATCTGTTGGAATTTGATTGTACAACGTGTCAAATCTTGAAATTAATTTCTTTACCGTTTCATTCTCCTTCTTCTTTATTTTATTGAATTGAGTTCCAAGTGTCCTACCATCTAGTTTTCTCAACCGTCTGCTTTTAAATAAGGCGGAAAAAGAATCATAGGTCATGATATGATTCCCAAGGACTCATCTGAACCAATCAAGAGCTTCTTCATTCAATGATGAAGCGAATAGTCTCCTGGCCACATCTTCGTGATCAATACCTGCATTGTCCATATCTCGGCCCATGACATAAATGTGGTCTTTGACAATTATCACATTATTTCCTGGGAAATTTGGCAACCACTTGTTGACATCTGGTTGGGGTAACCTTGGATATTGACCATGTTAAGGGGTTTGTAGAGGTCTCTTTCCCAAAGGCAAGCCATTGGAGCAAGGGGAAGGGATTTATGGAAAAAGGGTTTTAGCAATGGGATACTTGAGAGGAGGCCTGCTTTGGTAAACCTTAAAAGGCTTGAACCTCCCAGGGGGAAAAGGTTTGGGGAGCGGAGGGCTCTGTAATTTCCTAAGGCGCTGAAGAAAACCCAAAGGTAACCACAAAACCACTTTGGAAGATGGGATCTAGCCCTGCTAGCTTCAGAGAGGGATCTCTCCATATGATTTAGCTATGTTCTTCTGAATAATATTAGGCTAGCTATTATGGTTCAGGTTTGGGTTTTTTCTGTTGTTGGGTTGAAACTATAAAGATAGGCCATTGGGAAAATGGAGTCAGAAAAGCTTAAGATGATCAAATGTAGAAATAATCAAGCTTATATGCAACATGGAAAGGTAGGCACACTACTAGATCCTTGTAGTTTATGACATGGAGAAAGAAGAATAGATTATGATTCACTTTAAATATAGAGCATTTTTACTCGAATTCTATATTTAAACTTCAAAAGAAAACATTGATATTGCTTTAAGCCAGAACAAGGTGTTTTTAAAACAAATCCTGAACTTAATTTTCTTTCAAACAATAGAGGAAAGAAACACATGTGAAAACAAAGAAAAAAAATTACAGTAAGGATCACTTCACCACATAGACATGACACATGAATCCTGATACATCTTGTCTTGTATTAATGCAAAAGGTCACTTGAACTCAGTGAACATATTTACAATGAATGGTAGTCTCTCCATACAAGTTCTCCCCGTTGTTTATTATAAATGAAACAATTTATAGAATAAAATCTCTCCTAAACTGTTACAAAAATTCTGGAATTGGTTTTATGAATGCTAGAAATCTGCAAAATGATCCTCAATCTCTTGATCTTCTACTGCCAGGTGTCTTAGAATGTTTTTCATGCCCTTGAAATCTGGAAAAAAGGTTGAAAATGTCATTACAAAATCAGTTAACTGCCCTCTCAAATCTGTCTGCTCTGCCATCTACCCCTTTTTGTTCTATTTCTGTCATTTTTGCCTTTAATTATCATTTGAATGCTTTATTTTATCACAAAATATTTGGGGGAAAAATAATAATAAAATTTCCAAATATTTTGATTAAATCCTTAATTCAATTTTTAAAGTATTTATTTGAATGATTTATAAAACCAGTTTTCAAATCAATGTGTTGTTTCCACAATCCATGGCTTGTTTCTCCTTTCACTTTCCTCTGTAAATTATACCTGTAAATTTCCTTTTACTCCTGTAAATCTTTGTATGGATTTTTAGAACCATGTGTTGTTTCTACTGGACTTCCTTTTGATTTTCACCTGCAATTGTAAATTCAAATTCACATGTACCTGTAAAAACTTTTTACACCTGCAACTCTTGTTTTACTTAGCCTCCTATTCGTAAAAATCATTAACATGAATTGCTCAGCCTCACGTCCATAAAAATATTTCATAAATGTATGAAATATTTTTTTTATATACTTTCCAACTTTGTAAAATTTTGTTTTCACTCATAACTTCATTTATGGGCACGTGTAAATTTATTTCATGAATTAATGACCTGTAAATTTCCTTTAACCTCAGTCATATTTGACTCGTCCTCCTTTTACTTTTACTTGTAGGTTCAAAAATATATTAACCTGTAGCTTCATTTCAAAAATATATCCAAGCTTAAATCCAATTAATCGAATGGCCAATGAACTTCCCGTCATATATCATAAATGTCCTTCCGACCAAACATAATGATATTTAAATCATTGTAAAAATGGTTTTCGGTGGTGGGGGGGGTGTAGGTAGGAAGTCGGTTAGGAGGAGTGGGGCCCGATTTAATAGGAGGGTGACAACTGGTAAAACCTGGTAAGAGTGAAAACCACTTTTCGGACCCCCCCCCCTCCCCCCCCTTTTGGTTAAAAGTTGGAGGGGATGGCGGGTTTGAATCATATTCATAACCATTGATTTTAATTTGTTCACCTATCTCAAGGATTTTACATTTGGGAATATTGATGCATTAAATGCGGGGTGGGGACATAAAGTAAATTTGACTTTTGGTTTTGACTGGTGACTTGATGTATACAATTATGAAGTGGGAATTTAATGGATGAGGTAAGGTAAAATTTTATTTTGTTTAAAATATAAAACCAAAATAATATTTAAATATAATGATTTTATATCCCAAACAAAATTAATTTTAATTTTAATAAAACTTTGATGAGGGCTATTGAAAATTGGGTATAAAAGACAATATTTTGTCGAACTCTCATAAATGAGCTTGAAACTCTGCATACCAAACTAAGCTTGTCCAGGGCATAAAGTTTGCCAAAATTTATCATGTGCTAACAGAAAGGTGGAGTCGCCAGATGAATTTCAAAATGAACTCATCAAGAAAGGTGGAAAGGGAACGTTCCTTGGGTGGAGTCACTAGGTAAGCTAAGGGAAAGGCTTTGGGATAGCTTACCAAAGTGTCATTAGGGTACGAAGAATATTCAAAATCTTCCCCGACAATAGTTCCAAAATGTTATAGCGCAAGTTCTAGGTTGGGAAAAACTTGACCCAACCACGAAACTAGTGCTACAACTTGGGAATCCTACACCCAATGTCACCTTGATGTAGGTCCCGCACTTCAAGGGTGACTAGGTCACTCTAGGGAGGCGATCCTGGTGACCCTAGAAGGATTGAGATGGAGGTAGATGGAAGTGGAAGTGAAGCCCTTGAGGTCAAGTCTAAGTGGAAAATAAAATAGGGGGAGATGCCTTGCAGGTCAAGTAATCGCTGCCCCAGAGGTATAATACTTCTCTAGATGATATATGTTAGTTGGATCAACAAGTTAAGCCCGTTGTCCTTAATTTGAAGTAGTAGATATCAACTTATATCAGAAAATAAAACATCTAAAATCAACATATAAATATCTAGACTAGTTAAGTAAATCAACATCAAAGTTAACATTAAAAGACATGCTAAAAAAAGGCACTTAAGGAGGTAGATAAGATGGTTGTTGTAACATGTGTATTTTGCAGAAAATTGCAGCCTTATGGTTGTAGCATTCAATGGCAAAGAAGCAACAAAATCAACCATGAAAACTTGCCAAGAACTAGCTCAAAATAGGTGCCCTAGTTATTAGAGTAAATTAGCAAAGTTAAAGAGCTAGTCTAGGATTAGTTTAGGAATTATGAGAGTGTTAGTGGTTAGCGTTATGCAGCCCTAATGGCTGCAGGTTAAATTTTGTAACAACAATTAGAGTGTTGGGAGAGAGGGGATTCCCTAATGGGGGAACAATACTCTCAATTATATAAATCAACTTCAAGCAAGAGAACTTTCAAGAGGTCAAAGATTATGTTTCATAGGGCAACGATTTTATATCTCCATTGTAAAAAAGAGTATGATTAGTGCCTTTACTATTGGGTTGATGGAGTCAAAGGAGCTTAGAGAAGCTACCTCCTTAGGGGTGTAATCCCTTTTACTTCCCAAGGCAAGTTTCTCTAGGCTAGGGTTTAGGCTAAGAGGGTGTATGCCCTTATACTTCTCTTAGAAAACCATTGTCTAAGCAATAAGATGAAGCATAAAGTGATGAAGACTAAAATGGGGGTGTATGCCCTTATACCTCCCACCTAGTTCATAGAACAATAACCTTGACTTGAAACAAATGATATCAAGAAAGTAAAAACCATACCAATTCAAGGAAAAATGCCAACATAATCCACCATAATAAAAATAGAATAGCCTTCCAAGGCTAGCGCATCACTTCTTCCATCAGCCATTCATCAGTATAGCCATACACAAGTGCACGAGAGATAAAAGAGCCAACAGGGTTGAAAATTTCAGACCAAGTCTCTCACAAGAGGGAGAATTGTGATTTAAAATGAGATCTTATGATCTCTATTTATACTAAAAGTAGCTAACATAGTTTGTCCACAAATTAAGGAGTAAAACACAAGATTAGGGGTCAACAACCCTAATCTTTCCCCCTTAACAAAATAATATTAAACAATTCACTTAAAATCTCACCTTTGGCACAAATTAAACCCTAATTTAGGAGGACGTCACCCCTTTAGGGGATGTTTTTCCACTTTGAGGAAAACATTGGTGTTAGAGAAGCATGGATGGGCCTCCAAAGGCCATGTGTAAAGCATCTAGGTATTCATATCATGGTGAATACCCTCTTCCCCTCAAAACATCCATGTGTCAAAGAGTGGCACCTCACCACCATGCCCTAGCCCCCAAGATCACGATGTCAAGCTCAAAAGTGGAACGTTCTTCCCCTCTTGGGAAAATCGTGTGGAAAGTAGGGGGTGGGCTAGATTTTCCAAGTCATCATCAAGGTCGTCCAAGTCTAATCTCTCTCATATAGAATGTGAGCCCTTGTCATCCAACCTGTGGGCTTGTATCCCCATGGAAGCCTAAGCTAGGCTTGTTCTCCCAAAATTGTCCACCAGCTAGGTCCTGCAAAGACAAATGAACACGCCCTTCAAGGATATCAAGTCATAACATTATGATATGTTATTCCAATCAATAAATAATCCATCCAAGCATGTGCATCAAAGATCACCATATCAAACAATTAATAGCTCAAAGACACTATGCGACTTGTCAAGCTTAAATATGGGAGGGTTGACGAGGTGTCTTATTGGGTATGTCTTGCCCTAGGTCAAGGAGAGCTTCCAAGAGGTCCCTCTCTAATCCATGTAAAGTGTATGAGGTGGATGGGGTCAAGATTCAATGGGCATAGGGGTCTTTGTAGAGGGTGTGTGGTACCTTCATCCAAACTTCACTTTTTCCAAGCCCATAAATTGCCTTTTATCTTTCTTTCTTTATATTTTCTTTCATAATAGCATAAGGAAAGATTGAAGGTCACTGCCCTGGTCTGGTGACTAGGTGATGGTAATGACACCCACAAACACCTAATGGAAATGAGAAGGTTGGCTCGTGATGAGACCTCCTTTCTCTTAGCCATGCAACTAAGAGCCATTACCCTGGTTTGGTCACCAGATGATGGTAATGTCATACCACTAGATATTCATAGACGCGATAGGTCGGCTCGTGATGAGACCTCCTATACTTCAACTATCCTTTCAAACATTTATTTATTATATTGTGGGTCCCCTTTATTCAAAGATAAGCATTTCAATGCTTTCTTGGGTGATACCTGGGTGAAGCATCTCAAAGGTTTATATGAGTCTTTTATATTTTACCCAACACCAACCCCTCTGGGCCTTTAGCCCCTTCTTCCCATAGAATGAGGGACAACCCCTTCTTGGGTCAATATACCCTAAAATCCCAAGAGAAAAGGAAATGGAGGGGAATAATGATGGAAAGTGGTAAGTATGGTTGGGAACGGTACAATGGCTCATTAAGGGATTTCCCAACAACAAACCCATTCCCAAAGAATACCACTTACTAGGGCACAATGTCAACCACCAAGGTGAAGCAGGGCAAAAGGCATAATGTCCAAGCACATATCATGAAATCTAGAGAAAATACAAGATACAACATAATCAAATGGCTTAAATATTGAAATGATGCTCACCATAATACTGACTTGTACCTCATGGAGCAAGTCCCACTGCCTTTCAGAAGCCAACTGGTGTGGTGGATGGCATTTGTAAACCTGTGACCATCTGTGGTGGTGAGTGGGTTTTCCATCTGTGCAAAGGGTATTGTTGGTCATGTAGTCTTTCGACACTCCATATCTGCAACATGAGGGCCTCGAGACATCATCTCCTTAGTTATCCACAAAATGGGGATAACATCTGACTCCTACTTGGGACATGTGCTCGCCGTAGAGTGCACGAGAATCACAAGATCTCCTTGTAGACATGTGTCTGCAAGGAAACATCAAACTACCAAGTGTTGGATGGCCTGCTCATCCTTGTTCTCATATGATCATAATCAAAACCCATTATTCCATTGGGTAGATAGGCTCCAAGAAGCTTGAAAATTCCAAGAACACGTCAAGAAGACCTGTACTTGGGATACAAAGAAGATTGCAACACTTCACCAGCTGGATCACCATATCATGTTAGTAATCGATTTTTGGGTTCCTACGACTTTGGAGGGATACATCGTTGAATTTGGAGCCAAGAATCACCATATTTTCCATGCACGAAAGAAATTTTCAAGAAAGGTGCGCGTGGAAGACCGTTGAGGGAAATTCCCTTGTGGATCAAAGTATTCTTGATAGAGAAGGGGATGATAACTATTCCCTCGATTGAGATGGTAGCCTAAAAACCTACGCTTGGGGTAGGGTGATTTTGGGGCATGATCATGATCTGAGAAGGGGAAAGGGTTGTTTGACAGATGGGGGAAGATCAAGAAATGAACGTAAGAAATGAGCGAGCCTTAAGGAGAGACGCCATTGTTGAGAAGTGGTGGCACAAGAAGGTAAAGAAAGCAACAAAGTAGTCCGAGGTGTTGTAGAATGAAATCGAATCAAGCGGAATGGATGAAAGAAAGAAGGAAGAGTTGAGGAAGGTGAGAAGACAAGAAAGATTGGTCAGTCTAAGAGTGCAGCAAAGAGAAGCGTGGAGAGGAAGAAGTCCCTAGATGAGTGGACGAGAAAAAAAATGTGCAGAAGCAAGGGAAGATGAAGAAGGTCTGGATATTATAGAAGATCAAGAAGATTCAACCCCAATATCGGGAAACATCGAGGACTAGGTAGAGAAGGCTGCTCTAGAGGAAGAGAATGAAACCCCCCAGATCAAAGAAACTCGCCCAAAAGTCAGTGGAACCAACCCAATAGTCAGTGGAACCAGCTCCAAATCACCCGTCCCCCAGGTGTCCTCTATGCCCGTGGTAAATTCTACACCGCCTACTTATGTTATTTCTATTCCATCACATCCAGCTAGTCAGAATCAGTCTGTAAGTGTAAATTCTAAGAGAATATTAGGATCCCCAGGCGTATCACAACCAGGACAGTTAGGTTTCATTCTAATAGGAGCAGTGAGACCCACAATAGATGAACATATGGGAGGATTGATCGCCCAATACCCAGAATTTTAAGGTAAAGGGGATGAAGATGTAGAGAAACATTGGTTATGGTGTGAAGCCATCTCAAGGTCTAGAGGGACTCTCGATGAAAATAAGTTAGTAGAGTTTCAGACTACCTTGAGGGGCCCTAATCTTAAATGGTACATGAAGGCTATTAAACCTGGGTTGCAGGGACAAGCGTTCACCCTTGGCCAAGTTCGTTTGAAGTTCATTGCCGAATTCAAACTAGCTCAGTCAGAGCAATAAGCTCTCTTTGAGTTGCGGAAGATTGAACAAAGGGAAGGAGAATCTGCCTGGGAGTACAACCAGAAATTCAAGGATGCTATTGGGAGGCTAGCGCATCCAATTCACGAAGATCACTAGAGTGAATGATACATCCAATGATTACTACCTCTAACAAGAATTCCTATAACACAACAACAGATAGCCACATTAATAGACACCTTGGAACAATCGATGAAAATCAAAGCCATGGCAGGTTATCCAGGGAATTTGAGGATGACCAGGCCTCCACTAGATGCAAATTTGTCGCAAATTCAGGGAGAAATATCAATGCTAACAAAAAATATTCAGGGATTAACTACACAAAGACCAGGACGACCTCAGGTTTGGTTCACAGGATGCTACATAGAAGGGCATCTGGAAACCCAATTTCCTCGCATAAAGGGAATGGGACCTCTTCACAGCCCGATGGGACCTTCGTCAGGACCCACGTGAGGAGTTACACAAGTATCTGCAACTCCACCATTCCATACACCAGGGCTATATAATACCTTTCCAGGCACTCAAACCTCTCAGACATTGGAGTATTGTGAGATTTGTCAGACACATGGACATGCGCCGAGGCATTGTCCTATTATGCATAATTACACAACTGAGCCCAATAAAATACACTATGAGTTTTGCGCCTCTACGACCGATGCCACAAATCAATGTGGAGCGTTGGACGCACTTGCTGACGGGTTGGATCGGACAACATTCAAAGTAAATGAAACCCCCCAGGACATGGAAGAGGACAGGGAGGTGCGGTTAGAGGTGGGTTCAAAGAAGGGAGAAATGGAGGTAGATGGCCGAGCCGATGCTATAACTACAATGAACAAGGTAATTTGGCAAGAGACTTCCCTCACCCAAGACGACCATGGTGGTCTTACTGTAGGAATAATGGGCACACAACTGAAGACTGCCCATACCTAGTCGTGAAGTGGGAAGATTAGGTTCGTTAATGAGGAGTTAATATCATAAGCTTAGAATTAAAAACAAGATTTGAGGGACAACTACCGAAGATTAACATCATCACTCGCGGAGGAGCAAAGACTGTGGTAGACGTAGACAATCAGCCCAAGATTCAAAAAGTTATTCCCAAAGATGACATGTATGATCCTATGAAACAAAAGTTGTTTTTCAAAAATGCAATAAAAATATTTAAGAGTATCCCCACTCCAGAAGTAATGGAGAACCCTCCTAGATCCACCTCTCAACCTAACCTTGCGCAAGCCCCTACCTCACCGCCAACACCCATGAATTCTGCAATCCCAAGAAGACACCCTGAGTAGTCTCAAAGTGTAATCAATCTTTGGTTTCAATTATTCTTTGATATCCTAGGGGATTACCAACTTACTTAGAAGTTGCGCAACAACCTATACTTGATACTGGGAAACGAGGGAACCCCATAAGCCATAGTAAGGACTAACCTCCCTGAGAACAATACCTAGATAATACAAAGACGAAATGTGTGAACGAGAAACAAATTTAGGTTAGAAGCCCACCTAGATGATTTTGAAATCAAAGATGTCATGATAGATTTGGGATCAGATGTCAAAATCCTTCCCAAAAAGACCTGGGAAGCTTTGGGAAAAATTTAGTTAGTATATTCCCCCATCTAGTTGAGAATGGTGTTGTAACAGATATCAAAATCGATTGTGCTGCCCAAGGTTCAAGTACGATCAAACCAACGAAATTGGAGGCGTTTAAGGATGGCTATATGAGCAATGTGAGAGGCTGAATATATATCAACCGGAGAAGTACCAGAGTCTTCTGCATTTTACCATTATGGTCTAGCCATGGAGTTTCTTGGCTGCAAAGATAATTTCTGGCAATTTATGGACTGCAGGTGGACACATCATCACGACAGTAATAGGGTCAGGGATACTGTCATTGGCCTGGTGTATGGCACAACTGGGATGGATTGCTGGAATTGCAGCCATGCTAATTTTCTCAGCCATAACTTATTATACTCCCTGTTTGCTGGCCAATTGCTATAGATCGGGACATCCAACCAAAGGAAAACGCAATCCTTCATATATTGATGCAGTGAGAGCAAATTTAGGTAAAAAATAAATATGGCTGTGCGGGCTTGTGGAGTATATGAGTTTGTATGGCGCTGCTATTGGCTACACAATCACTGCTTCACTCAGTATGGTAGCGATTGGGCGATCGAATTGTTTCCACAAGAATGGACATGACGCCCTGTGTGACTTCTCTAATAACAATTTTACGATCCTCTTTGGATTCGCAGAAATGATTTTATCTCAAATACCAAATTTTGATCAAGCTTAGTGGCTTTCGATTGCTACTGCTATTATGTCTTTCACATATGCAACAATAGGACTCGGTCTTGCTGTTGCACAAGTGGTTGATAATAGAGAAATCAAGGGAAGTCTTGGTGGAGTGAGCATTGGTGCAATCAGAGAAGTTGAAAAAGTTTGGATTGTCTTCCAAGCTCTTGGTGACATTGCATTTGCCTACTCATTTTCTGTGGTTCTCATTGAGATCCAGGATACTCTGAAATCACCTCCTGCAGAGAACATAACCATGAAGAGGGCATCTCTATTTGGTGTCTCGATAACAACTGTCTTCTATATCCTGTGCGCCTGCTTTGGCTATGCAGCCTTTGGTAACAATGCACCTGAAAACCTTTTAACAAGCTTTGGAATCTATGAGCCGTATTGGCTAATTGACTTTGGTAACGCATGCGTTGCTTTCCACCTACTTGGAGCATATCAAGTTTATTGTCAACCAGTGTTCGCTTTTATTGAACAATGGTTCTCTTACAAGTGTCCAAATAGTAGATTTATCAATGATCAATACGGAGTGCACATCCCGTTCTATGGGATGTACAACATTAATTTCTTTAGGCTGATTTGGAGGCCTGCAATGTCGCCAATTGCATCTTTGGTTGCACCTCTTGCTGGATTGTATGATAGAAACTGGTTTAAATCAGAGCTTGCAATCTACATCGCGTAAGTCGATTGTCACAAACCTAGGAGCTGCCTTGAATATTGGTGCAGCTGATTGCCCTCAGCACAGAGCGATGAACATGGAGGTCATTGAATTAGACACAGATTTTGGGCATATAGTTTCTGGTGTTCTAGCTGATGAGCGGGGTAGTGTCAAACAACTGGGTCCGTAAAGATCCTCCTTCCTGCATTAATAAGAGCAGGTAAGGATTTGGTTTCACTCGTAAAACAACAACTTGGTGCATTAGATATTCCAGAGCTATGAGAACGATCTGCATACTTCGACAGACCAAATCCCCCCGCTCCTTCGTATACGCTGAGGATGATAACGATCAATCACTACCCAATAATTTAATGAAGACATAGGATTTTGTTCAAGCGATAGAGAACAATCATCTGGAAAACGACTACTTGAATTTGTTGCCGGCGGTAATGGCGGACTTCTTGTTGCAAATTGTGCGAATCAGAGACCTGACCTATTTGTTGGCACGCTGGCTCATGTGGGCGTTATGGGCATGTTGCATTTTTAGCCATGCATGGACTACTGATTATGGCTCTTGCAGAGAGATTCCCCTGACAGGACTAACAATGCTGTCAAGGGCCGTTTGAATGCGTTTTTTTTTAAGATAATTAATTGCCCCGGGCTATGCAGAGAATCGAAGCGACGATACTAACAGTCAGATTTGGAATATCTTGCTGCTCGCTCAGGTCACTAGATGTTCCGTTTAGCATGACCGATGCATCACATCCCTACACATAGTAGTCGTGGAAAAGGACTCTCGATAACCCCAGCGTTTGTGTGATATTTTGTATGAGCAGCGGCTGAAGAGCGAATTTCACTATCGACTCCAAGGTGGGGCAGCCGCCATTGTAAAATGTCCAGGAAAGCCCGCAGATGATACGATAACAAGGAAGAACATGGGGTAAGAGATCATTGACTGAGCTTCAGACGAAAGACCACTTGTCATATGCGTGCGAGAAGGGTCCAATCCAAAATGAAGTCATCTGCAAAGTTACGCAATTCTTTTGAAGCTATTGTTTACGAGTATAAAATCTATACAGAAGAGGAGAAAAAGAAGGTAATTGCAGCAGGTGGACTTCATGTAGTTGGTACAGAGCGGCATGAGTCAAGGCGTATTGACAATCAGTTGCGTGGAAGAAGTGGTAGCCAAGGTGATCCAGGTAGCTCAAGATTCTTTTTAAGTTTTAAAGACAACATCTTTCGCATTTTTGGTGAAGATCGCATACAGGGTTTGATGAGAGCGTTTCGAGTTGAAAACTTACCAATAGAGTCAAAAATGCTTACAAAATCATTGGACGAGGCTCAGAGGAAGGTGGAAAACTACTTTTTTGAGATCCGGAAACAACTATTTGAGTTTGACGAAGTCTTCAATAGCCAACGCGATCATATTTATACAGAGCGCAGGCATGCTCTTGAAGCTGATAATCTTCAACCTCAAATGATAGAGTATGCATAACTTACCACGGATGATATTCTAGAGGCAAACATTAGTCCAGAAACTCCAAAAGAAAATTGGAATCTTGATGCTCTTGTTGCACAACAGTACTGTTATTTGTTAAATGATTTGACACCTGAAGTGCTAGCACAAAAGTGCAGCAGTTATGATGGCCTGTGGGAATATCTTCGACTTCGTGGCTAGAAGTCACAAAGTATGCAGGCTTAGTATGCGCTCAGGCACACCGGCAAGAGCTGATCCAAGATTCATTTAAGACCTGGCAGGATCCTATGAGGGGCACTGTATTTGGTGGCATGATAAGGGAGCTCTTAATTTCTTTTCAAAAAGCTACAGACAGAAGCCTTTAAGAATTATATTTTACAGAGATGGTGTGAGTGGCTGCCAGTTTTATCAAGTATTCTTATATGAATTAGATGCAATCTGCAAGGCCTGTGCATCACTTGAGCCAAATTATCAACCTCTTGTGACTTTTGTATTTGTTCAGAAGTGCCACCATATTCGGTTGTTTGCCAACAATCATAATCACAAAAGCACTACTGATAAGAGTGGCAACATTTTGCCAGCACATACCAATGTTTGTAACTGCAGAACATCTGGCAATTGTGGAGTTCAGAAGACAAACCGTTTCAGCTTCCTGGAACACAAAGAGTTTTATTTTTTCTTTTTAAAAAAAAGACTGATGTATGTAACAGGAGGAGAGGGGGAGCCCGGGAGCCTTTCGCAGGCTGGGTTTGTAATGTATTCTTTTTCAGCAAATATAGAACAGAGAGCCAAGAGATTCTATACTTTGTCACTGTCTAATTCTGTTTTCTTCTTGTATTATTGTTTCTGAAGTTTTCATCACTGCTCTTTCTTCCTTACATTCATTATTTCAGCTTGTAATGGTTACAATTCAGTACTACCTCTGCTGTAGCTAATTTAAAGCATTCCTTAAGGTGCAATTTTTCCTCTGTTTTGCTGTGAGTAGAACAAGACCTGCATTATAATTGTTTTTCCTTATTTACAAGTTTTATTTGTTCACAGCCTTTCCTCTGTCTTTCTATGAGTGAGACAAGACCCGTGTTCAGATATTTGAAGTTTGGTGTTATTTCTTCTACTGAAAGGAAGATTAGATGCTTGGCTTTTTCTTTCAGTTTTGTTCATCCCCTATCTTCTATCCATCCTCATGATTTTAAAATGAATTAGACAAACGAGGTCATACCTTTTGTTTCTGATCTATAAATGAGTGGAATGACTATTTTAGACCTAGTTCTAGAAGCCTCCTATGACTGACCAATCAACAAGATTTATTTCTTTTAAAAATGTGCTAAGGCTTGGCTCTTTTACAGCCTAGAGTCAACTCTTGCGACAACAAATGGAAAATGAGTACTGTATCTTCCGAGTAGGAAGGTTGGAAAATGTGGAAATAAATGTTGCGGGAGTTAAGACCACAATTGATTTTGAGGTAATTGAAATCATTGGAGATAAGGACCCCTAGCCTGCTCTGCTCAAAATTTAATGGGCATATGACAACTATGCTATCATTGATCTAAAGAGAGACACCATGACGTTTGAAGTAGACGACATAAAAGTTATTGAGCCCTTAGATCCTTCTCTAGGGCCTAGATATATTGAACCAACAAACCATAATATGGAGTCAGAGGCCCTTGACCAATTATACACCATCACAACAGGATGAGACCAGATTATATAAATCCTATTGTAGATGGATCAGTAAGTTGGAGAAGCATACAGTTTGCTGATGAGGATTCAGAACCAACGTTTGACAATTGGCGGCAAGGTTCATGTTAGCACATAGAATTGTAGGGATATTAAATTTGGATATCCTAAATGTTTCCTTGAAGCACTCAAAATCAAATGTTGGAGCAGGCGCTACAAACTGTGACTGACATTGCAAACTCCATTGTGAAGTGGTTGCATAGGATAATTGGCGGTTAGAACACTTATAGGCGTCCTTGTGCAAATCCGAAGGTATTATAATTCAACTCCAGGTTACCAGGTACTCCATTAGGGTTTTGATCCTGTTTGAAGGTCGAGAAAGTGGTTTTGGATGTTTTTTCCTCTTGGCGTTGCGAACTGTCTTGAATGAGGATTGGAGGTTAGGCAACTTGTAGGCATCTGGGTGAAAATCTAAAATTACTAGCATCAACCTCATAACCATCAGGTGCTCCATGAGATTTTTTGTCTTGTTTGGAGGTTAGGAAAGGAGTGTGGTCGCTTGTTTTCTCTTGGCACTATGAACTGTCACAAGCGTTGTGAACTCGCTGACAGAGGCGTTGCGAACTCATTTGCTATAGCAGACATGTCTAAAGATTTGATCATAAATCCAAAACGGTGATGTGGGTGTTTATGAATTTTTTTGTGGAGGATAATGATAATGTAATTGACTTGTTGTCCAAATTTAATCCTGACCCAGTTTGTAATTCGAGAGATATAATTAAAACACCATTGTGTTGCAAACTGGTGATGCAAATTCTCTGTTTTGCATAGTTGTTGGATATTCGCCTTGTTTGGAGGTTTCCACCTGTCAAGGAAGGTTCGAATGGTCTCTTATGAGTTTTTTGGACATGGGGATGACCTGTTTCAAAAGGCATTTATCATCATAGACAAAATACTCAAAAGATAGGAATTTGTTAGGCTTTTGTTGGAATATTTTGTAACAAGACTCCTAAATGGAGGAGGATCCTATGCAACTCCTTGTTTTCGACCTCCTTAGGGTAGATATAGATTATTCACTATAAATAAAAGTGTTTTTGATGAGAAAAGGGTTGGATTCATGAGCCAAGAGAGGAGAGAGCTGGAGTATCAGTTTTAGTTGCTCATTTGTAAGCCCGAGGGCCTGTTTGTAATGACATTTTTGCCATTAAATATTCATGAGAGCTATTATCAGATTGTCTTCTATGTTTTTCCATTTATTTGTTATCTTCTTGGTTGAAAATATTGCAGGTTTTGAGGATCATAGCTGCCATTGATGGATGGATTCATGAACAACAAAGGATCTATTGTAGCTTGCCCATTGTATCATTGTTTATTGTTAAAGCAACCTTTATCTGTTTGCAAATAGGATCTTTGTACAATGGATGTTCTTCAGTTTTTCATATTCAACATACTTCTACTCATCATTATATATCCATTTTGTCTGATATATAGTTTGTTTTCCTTTGATATGTAGGATGTTGTGACTTCTTGCCCAATGGAATGCCTTTGTAGAGAATTTGTTGTCCTCTCCCTTCCTTTCCCAGTGTTGTTGATCCACCTACTCAACCAATTTAATCCATTTATATTCTGATGAGTATTGGGCTTTCACTTACAACAGTCTAAGTGTGACTCTCAATGCTAACAGTTCATATGAGCAATTCTCAAGGCGATGTGCAACTATCAGAGCAATGAGATGGATTGGAACTGAGATCAGAGAACCCCCTACATACAATGGTACCTCAGAGGTACATAATTTTCTTGCCAACATGGAAGAGAAGATAGAAACAAAGCAAAGGATCTATGTTCTTGACTTATCCTTGCAGGATACTCCCGCTAGATGGTGGGCCACCCATAAAGCCTCAAATATGGAGTGGGAGGACACCAAACAAGCCATCCGATGTCGATTCCAAGGGACGGGTCAACTAAAAGAAGAAATGAAGATAGATTTTCAAGATGCACAATTGTTCGACGGACAATATGACCCTAGAGGGCATATTGAACATTGCTTAGAGCAATGGAGAGTTGCAAAAGTACCCTCTCACCTATGGGTTAATGTATTTTTCCATTCACTAGGGCCAATTCCAAAGGCCTGCTATATACATGAGGAGACCAAAAGACAAACAAGTTGTTGGTAGACCTTACAAGACCATTTATGCAAAGATTTCTCCTTTAAAAGTAAGTACCCTGAGCTCGACACAGTCCTTCAAAGAATCAAGGAAATTCTTTTTATTGACATTTGTAAAAAGAGATTAAGTCCAGTAGTATGTGTTGACCATGTTCATTTCCTTAAGTCTAGTTTGAGCATTGAAATTGATAAGATAATTGTACCTTGCTGTAAATTTGAGAGAGACCTAGAAATCCTTGATGATTTAAAAGAGCTTAGAAACCTATACATTAAAGAAATAGAAGGCAGTAGAGAGATTTAGGATACTATACCCGGTCATACCTATAGCTCCTATAATCACCCACTGAAGCTGCGGAAAGTCAATATAGGGAGCATAGAGAATCCTAAGATAGCTTCTACAAGAGACTACTAGGATGAGCAAGCCCTAAACGAAGTACATAACTTATTGTGGGAATACGAGGACTTGTTTTCGAAAACGTTCTTAGAACTAAAAGGCATAAAAGGAGCCATGGGAGAAACGAAAATAGAGTTGAAACCCGACTCAAGACCTATGAAGCACAGACCATACCGCCTCAACCCTAGAATAAAAGAAAAGGTTAAGAAAGTAGTGGACAAAATGCTTGCAGCAGGAGTTGTTTTCCCAATCGAAGAAGTATAATGGATTAGCCCCATCGTTATCGAGGGTAAGAAAGGTACATAAGACTTTCGGGTCTATGTGGATTATAGGAGTATGAATTCTGCATGTGTGCATGATCTGTTTCCAACACCTTTCAGTGACGAGGTATTGGATCAAGTTGCGGGAAAATAATCCTATTCATTTACAGACGGATTCTTGGGATATCATCAAGTCGGAATCATAGAGGAAGACAAGAAGAATACTACATTCATAACCGAATGGGAATCATTCGCATACATGTAATGCCCTTTGGTTTGAAGAATGCCCCTACAATTTTCTTTCGAATTTTGATAGCAATGTTTCAAGAATCCATCCACAAGTTTGTAGAAGTCTATATGGATGAATGGACGGTGTACAACTTGTTAAAAGATCATGCCAGGATACTCCAGTTAGTGTTTGATAGATGTCATGAAATGAAAATATCTCTAAATCTAAGAAAGTGTATCTTCTGTGTACCTCATGGCAATCTGTTAGCCCATATTGTATGCAAAGAAGGAGTCCTGGTAGACCCAACTAAAGTTGTTGTCATTCTGAACATGCTGCCACCTACAAGTGCCAAATTTTTGCGCTCCACATTGGGACATACGAGATATTACCGTAGATTCATCAGAAGATATGCAACTACTACAACACCCCTTTAGAAATTGTTGACAAAGTTTGAACTGTTTCGATGGACATCAGAGTGTGACAAGGCATTCAATATTCTTAAAGAGAAACTAAGCACCATACCTATATTGATATTTCCCAATTGGGAAATTGAATTCCATGTACATGTGGATGCATCAGGCATTTCCCTAGGAGCCATTTTAGCGCAACCAGGGGAAGGGAATATGGACCACCCTATCTATTTTGACAGTAGAAAACTATCACAAGCTGAGCGCAACTACACAACTATTGAAAGGGAAGGTTTAGCTATGATTTATGTATTACAAAAGTTTAGACACTACTTATTAGGCTCTCATTTCAAATTTTTTACTGTCCATTCTGCATTGAAGTACCTAGTCAATAAACCAATACTTGAAGGAAGAATTTGCAGGTGGCTACTGTTGTTTCAAGATTTTTCACTTGAAGTAATTGTCAAACCAAGAAGATGCAATGTTGGTCCAGATCACCTTTCCAGGTTGGAGTCGGGGGAAAGTGGCGAAGCAGTGGATGATCAACTTCCAGATGCAGACTCGTTCCGGGTTGAGGCCATCCCAGAGTATATTGAAGACATTGTTGTCTTCCTCAGTACAAGGACCTGCCCAAAAAATTATTTCGCAACCCAGAAGTGACATATTGTGGTTCGCGCAACAAACTATTAATTGATTGTCGGGCAACTTTACAAACTAGGACTCAAAATCATCCTTGGGAGATGTGTCTTGAAACATGAAAGACAGGATATCCTGTGGGAATGCCACAGTGGAATTGCAGGAGGACATGTTAGAGGTAATGCCATTGCATAGAAGGTACTTCATGCTGGATTATGGTGGGCCACATTATTTAAAGATGCTTAGGAATATGGTAGATCTTGTGACACTTGCGAGAGAGTAGGAAAGTTGTCACACAGAGACAAATTACCCCTTAAGCCAGTTAGAGCACTTTAGGAATTTGAGAAGTGGGCTGTTGATTTTATTGGACCGATCAACCCCCCGTCTAAACACTCCAAGGATAGATACATCATTATCGCAATTGATTACCTTACAAGATGGGATGAAGCAGAGGCAGTTCAAGACTCTTCTACAGATACAACTACTAGATTTATCTTCAAGAATGTTATCACTTGGTTTGGATGTCCTAGAAGTCTAACCAGTGATCAAGGTAGTCACTTTATCAACAACACAATCGCAACGTTGAAAACTAAATTTATTATACAACACCATAAGAGCAGTCCCTACCATCCACAAGATAATGGTATAGTAGAGGCATTCAATAAAATTCTAGAAAGAGGACTAACAAAAGTATGTTGCACAAACCAAGAAGAATGGGATGATAGAGTTCCAATAGTCTTGTGGGCTTATAGGGATACCACAAAGAAGTTACACATGTACACTCCATTTCAGTTAGTTTATGGGAAATAATCTATTGTACCTACATAATTTATCACCCTTAGTCTCTATATAACACAGGCTACACACATGAAAGATGATGAATTAGTTGCGCAAAGGATTGCAGACTTACAAGAACTGGAGGAAGCAAGATTTCTAGCGGATTTTCATATGAAAATTGAGTAATCCAGATAGACAGATTGGCATGACAGGCATATTAAGTCCAAAATATTCATGCATGGGGATAAGGTACTCCTCTACGACAATCGATATCATAAACATCCAAGCAAGTTGCACATGCATTGGTTGGGTCTATTCATAGTTGCAGAAATATGACACTCTGGGGCAGTCAAGCTTGCGCAACTAGATGGTATCCTTCGGCCAGGTTGGGTGAATGGGGCCCGCCTAAAACCTTACATTTCTCACGCTTGAGCCAAATCACGATTTCTCTAGTCCAAAGGAGCATGTATAGTAGTTATATTTTCATTTCCTACAATTTCTTTAAGTCAATTAATAAACGTTGGAGTGTGCATTTAATGCGCCACGACATATATTCTTTTTCAGTCTAAGTGTTGCTTTTACATAGAACTGCTTACTTAGCCGCTCAAGATCGGAAGAGCCACCATTACATTAAATGAAGTCATTTAATATGATGGGGACCCCCATTGTGGTCAGAGGGAGGGCGAATCCTAGCTTGATCATAGCCTATGTGCCACACACGTACACTCCAATCATATGCTTTATGACAACCACCGTAACCCGTCATAACTTTTCGTTAAGACATAAAGGCATGATACGTGCAGATGTCATCGATATCCCTGCTCTGCTTCTTAGCCATTAAAAGGATAAGAACCTCAGCTTGACCACGTCCATGTCAGTCCGTTCATTAGAAGCCAAGATCAGTTGATAGATCCTACCCCTTTATCCGTCCCATCGGACACCTAAACCTAAAAACGTGTTTATGGCTTAATCTGAGTATCTTTATTTGCGCTTACAGAAGCTTTCCAATTATCCATTTATAAGACCCCGTGAATGCGCGAGAAAGCATACCCTGAGAGATTTTTGTTCTCCTATCACAAAGCCGACGCCGATTTATCGAGCGTATCAACACTTCAGAGCTACCATGCTGAGAGAAACAGGAGGCCGAAGTTCATCTCCCAAAGAAGTAATCCTAGATGAACCTTATGATCCTCGGATCAAGATTTTCGGGGTTGTTAAGGGGAAGACAGAGCAAGTAAAGGTTTTGGACCTTGACTTGGTATACCAAGTGTTGTCCCTGCAGATGAGCATTGACGTGTTCTGGGACTTGGTTCCGGATGACATCAGAGGCATGCAATTCATCCCCAAGCATGCATTTATCAATTTTTTCAACTCCGCTATCATGCACCTCAGAGACTTACCGATCTTCGATACCACTAGTGAGGTTGTGCACTGCACGAAATTTTTGATCACCCGAGTGAATGAAATAAGCCTATGGCTCGACCGGATGTATCCAATTCATGCAGACGAAATCCACCAGCTCATCGGCTTATCTCTCAAGGGTGAGGATGTCGTCAAAGGATTCCAAGGCCCGAGCAAGCACAGGAAGAAGAAAGGAAAAATTAGCCTATATGAGAAGTTCCACACACAGAGAGGTGGCCAAACAACAAAGTTTGACCTAATTATTCCAAAAACAGTTCGGACGACCTGCTATGTAATTACGAGAAAGGTCATGTGTTCCTACTACAAGGGAAAATGTACCTTAGACGCTCTTTCAGTAACTGATTTTTGTGCAAACAAAGTTGTATTCAACTAGTGCAGCTACCTACTAGAGGAACTCCTGGTAGATTGTGAGGAAGTTCAGGAGAAAGGCATAACCTTTACATATGGATACCTGCTAGTAGTGTTTTCCTTGTGGAAATGGAAGCCACCCATGGGGAGACAGTTGGGATTAGCGGACAGAGGTTGCCTTGCCAAAAATTTTGAACCTTGGCACTCAAGGTCGGATCAGGAGAACCAAGAATTCAATAATGCCGCTTTCTCAAAGTGGTACAATCCATTGATTGACACAACTCAGTGGTGGCACATACCACAAGAGTTGTTGAACTTAAACACCTAGAATATTGCCTTTGGCTTGAACCTCCATAACAATCTTGTTTTCCCAAGGCATACGAAGCTGAAATATTTCCACTCGAGGTTTCTCCCCTTCTACATTGATGAGGATACATTTGACAAAAAAGTTTTGTCGTGGAATGGAGTTAAGAGCAATCCACGCAAATCCGACATGCACTACCTCTTGCCTGCAGAGCTCCTGAAGAAAAGGAGGCAGGAAGAAGGAGTAGGGCTGAGTTTCGACCCCGCAGAGAAGAAACAAAAGGTCCATATGCCGACAGACTCAGAAGACGAAGAGGATGTAGAACCTTTGGAATGCAAGAAGAGGACATTGCCTATGTGTTATCACTGAAATTTCGTCCGCACAGGGCGACAAGAACTCCGCATCATCAGCACAGAAAAACAGTCATTCAGGGCACAAGGATTAATCCCACAGCACAGCAAAAGAGCCAAAACTATACAAAAATGGCTAAAAAATTAAAAAGCGCAGTGCACCCACTAAGAACGCGCGCATGCGCGCAACATCATCGTATATCGGGCGCATAGGCGCGGCTGTGGGGTGAAAAACCCGCGCGCCTGCCAAACGGCGCATTTATGGAACTGGTCGGCCTCCCAACCACTATTGGATCAGCTCCCAAGTCGATTTGACATCAAATCCGAGCTCA